>UPTC01000461.1:0-37553 GCA_900537255.1 Acanthocheilonema viteae
AATCGAATTAATAATTATCAATCAAAAACCAAAAAAAAAACATGACTTTCTGATGGATTATTATTCACGTCTTTGATGATTTTTTAATTTGTTGAATTTTCCTTTGGAAAATAGGTCAACGATTATCACTGAGACGCGTTTATAACTTAGATTAATTTCACAACTAACTTTCATACAACAATGGGCAAACAATTTTAAATTCCATCTAACAATGATATCAATGCTTTTGCAATTATTAAAATTGTAAGGAAGTTTTCAAAGAGAATGCCGCAATTTACATGAAACCATTATGGCTTTTATTACTAATTAACAAAATGGTAATTTTCTCTTTAAAATATTTGGGAAATGATATGAAAATATGCAATAAAATGATGTTTAAAAGACAACGAAAGCATAAAAAATTGCAAATTAATTACAAATACTTTTTGAGCAGAGAGGAAATGGACAAAATTGAAAAATTAATTTGAGATCGCCGGCAAACACATTTCTTGTTCGAAGGAATACACTCTTACACCGTGTCATCTCCAGGAAATCTCGGTCAGCTTTCTCTCAGCCCATAATCCCTTACCGCCCTATTTTACCTAAATTTCACGTTCATTTGTCAGATCAAACTATAGCGTAATTTTCCGCTCCAAAGACATCGTCATACGTTTTAGGGAGCGGACAGTTTGCAATGAGAAAAACACCAAAAAGGGAACTAAAAAACTCAGTCGATTCCTTTTCATTCTTTATCGATTGGCAGCGACATTATTTCATTTCTTTAAGCCAAATAGCGCCGACATTCCCACACGCAATAAACCGCCGCAAAGTGCGCAGAGGGGAAGTAATTGAACGGTATTTGAAAAAAAAAGAGTAAAAATAGCAAAAATCTTGAGTTTTCAATGCGATATACTCTACGTTGCGAGGAAACGTATATGCGTGATAGGAATGGATGAGAATCGTACGAACGATTCGAAATGGAAAGATTTAACCGTCGTCATTAATTGCAGATCCAAAGTGAAACTGAAAGAAATAATTGTTCGGATAAATAACGAAAGTCGGAGTTATTATGCAAAGTTCAGATCGCTCACTTTTTTGGCAATATTTTGAGAATTGTGAGAGAAAGAAAACGAGTGAGAAAACACAATTTCATCAATTTCTTTTTGTAATAAAAATTGAAAATTGAGGTCATGGGTGATAGCTTGTCTACTGAATCGATCGATTGATCGATTGATTTATTGCTTGATTGATTGGCTAATGTTTTATTGACCTTTTTCTCAATCTTTCTCTCAGTACTGTGTCTCATCATCAATTAGTTGATTAATTAATAATAGAATGGAAAATGGCAGCATTTAATCTTTTCTACATGAATATGTAATTTTTCGAGGCTATTGTATAAAGATATGAATACCCTGAAATATGGCATTATCGATTGATTTTTCACGTTTTCAATTAAAATATTATACTCTTAGGACTTGTAGCCATTCAAGAAATAAATCTTGAAGGTTTTAAAAAACCTAGAAGGTTTGTTCCACATTCTCATTAGATTGTTCATTATGTTAAAATATTTTAAACTTTTACTGAGATAGCAGTATATTTTCTTCAACATCATTAATTTCACATCTTTTGATTACTTTCAAGCAGTATTATCTTTATTTAATCAGTGTAGTCAACTTTAACACTGTCTTCTTCGCATTCTTTATTTTTTTTCACACGCTTATTTGCATTAAATTCTTTTGCAATGTAATCATTTCTTTGCATTTTTTTGTGACTCACTTTCTGCTATTTAATTTAGCTTACTATTTTTTATATTTTTCAGATGGGTAATAATGATAAAAAATAAAAATAATAATAACCTCAAATCATTATATTTCATATTATTCCACCTTCTCCAAATCTTTTTTCCCTTTTGCAGCTAAGTGTAAATTAATTTTTTTTTTTTTTTGAAATTTCATATATTTCCTAGCAAAGTTACATTACACTTTTGTTGCCCTATGAAAAATCCCAACAATCTCATTTATCGCATAATATCATTTGCGCTGTTCTAAAAACAAAATAAAACTGGCTGTAAACTACCAATAAGCAATTTAATACAAATAATTGAAACATTTTAACAACCTTTATGGAATTAAATGAAAATAGCTTAAGCGACATAGTAAAATGTATGTGTTATGTGTATGAACTGTTTTAATTAACAATTAATTACTTTTCATATACAGTTTTTTTCATTTATTCTTTCTACTTCAATCAATTATTTTTTCTCTTTAACTTAAATCGGTCATCATTAATGTTTCTAGAAAGTTGATGATATGACATCTAACTTTCTTTTCTCTTAATTTTTTCTTTCTTTCTATTAATTCCTTTTTACTATTAATTCTTTTTAGATTAATCAATTGGTCGAAAAAAGAAAGAAAGCAAATTAATAATATATAGCATTTTTGAAAAGTTAATACCTAAGCGAATTTCAATACGACATGATGTCGCCTACACTTGAATGAAAGATGGAAAAAATCTTTTGAACTTTTTCCAAATGTTCCGTCAATTTTGACATAATGGTATTTTTGATCAGTTGTGTTACTGTAGAAAAGTGTGATGCCATTTTAGTTGAAGTATTAATTTTCTTTTAAAGCAAATCGATGTGAATATCTTTGAGATATGCAATAATTATAATTATAGCAGAGAATTTCAGTAGACTGTTTAATGATTACATCAAATTTATAATCAGTTAATCTTCAATTTTCAAATGAAAGTGTTATGTAAGAAAAATTTTCGAAATTATCTATCAATAAACATTTTTTCTTTCTCAAAAAAACTGAGTGTTTAAAAAATATATTTTAAAAAATAATTTAATTATAAGGCAAGTCTTTATAGTATGTGTGTAAAATTCTTCCTTTTTTAATTTATTTAACAAATAGCAATTCATATCATTAAAAAAACGCCACTTCATTAGAAATGCAAGCATAATAGACGATTTCCAAAGGCTTCTTATCACTTTATCAAAGAGCCATTTTAAGCTATCTAAATTGCTTGAAATGCTTTTAAGCTATCTGAATTATTTAGCCTACTTATTCTAGCGATTAGTAATTTGATGTTTTGAATTGTTCCAATACTTTGTTGATTTGGTAGCACTGCCTTTTAATTCTTATTATCAGAGCAATGATGTCATCATCCATAACTAGTTTAAAATAATATGACGTTGAAAGAGAATAGGAAATTGTCTTTATAACAAATTTATCATTCCCTGTCATGAATAATATGTCTTAAGTTTATTGTTGTTGTCATATTTTCTTTTGTCAGATTTTAGAAAATAATTTGTAAATTTTGTAATTTTATCGAGTTGATACCATTTAAAGCTTCTAGGTTTTTAAACTTTTTTGAATAGCAAATGTCATAGTTTTCTGTTTTGTAATATTTTGTGTACCATTTAATTTTCAACTTTTGATTTCCAATTATTCAGATATCATGTGCAAGTTCAATTTTTTTTGGTAGAAATCTTACAAAGTTGAGTTTTTTAGATTTCTTGAAATTCTGAGGAAACAATAATTTGAAAATTCTTTTCACAGCTTGAAAATTTTCCTTTCATATTCTTTTAAACCCACAGAAGCGACATTTTTTCCTTTCTCATCTGTTCATTTTTTCATTTAATGGCAGATAATTGTTGTTTGATGGTTCCAACAATGCATACTTATCGATTGTTTTGATAATAATTTTTGAAATTTTGAAATAGAAAATTTTAAGGTTTTAATAAGATGATTGCTTGGTAAATCATATTTTTTTGTATTTTGGTGATGTATGATAAAATTGATGCAGAGCTGAATTCTGCCGCTCCATCTAGAATAACTCGAATTGAGGTGTACATATTTCGATACATTATTTTTCTTGTTTGATATTCTTCCCTTTTTCGGTCTGTACGCGCATCACCGCGTAATTTATTATAATTTGAATTTCTCAAGTTCAAAACCAATTATGTTGCCAATATACCAATATATGTTATAATATATGTTATACACCGGAAAGATTCTTTTAAATTTTTATTTATAAAATTTAAATTTAGAACAAAGAATTTAGCGTAGCAGATTTTTTTTATTGGGACAAACTTTAATTTTATAAGTTTAAAGCAGTTATTTTAGGAATTATTTCGAGTTTTACATGGATCAAAACCATTATTTTCGGTTCAAAGAAACAGCAATCAGCAGGCGAATATCCGGAATACAGATGATTTGATAAATTATTTCAGTAAGCGAAAAGGGTCACTCACATTTCAAAGTTTTAATATTTGAAATTCCAAGGCATGTGAAATCACGTAATTGAAACTTTTACTGCATGAATTGTACTTAGTATCAAAGCTTTAATTATTCTTTTTGATTCACATGGAATTTCTTGTCGTCGAAATATCAAAATATGGAATTAAGATTTCATCAAATTTTAAATCATATAAATCATATTTATTCTGAAATTCGTATTTATCTTGCCAGTAAAATATGTTCGAACGAACTACTTTACTTTACTTATATCTAATATTCAAAGCTAAGAAAAAGATACTTTAATTAATGAGCCCCTAGATATTTTCGAGTCCGAAGGAATATCAAGAATAGCAAATAGCATAATTTATTAAAACTTAGTATGGAATCATATTTAAATATTATGGAACTTATACATAAATATTCATAATTTTATATTTATATGTCATAGATGAGCTGATTTAAAATTTCTTATTAAATAAATTGTCGTTTGATATTACGGACGATTTATGCTGCAGTACGTACAAAATGTAAGTTATGAAATTGTCAATACTGTAGCATGCATATTTTGCAAATATTTATTTCTTCGACAACTAATTTTGAAAATTATTGACTAAGTTTTTTGGATTAAATGAATTTAGAATGAGGTTAATGGAAAATTTGTTGTGCAAAATCCTTTTTGATACTTTATAAATAGAAAAGAAGTAGCTGGCTTTTAAAACATAACTGAAAGTAAAATTTTACAATTAAAAAGATTACCGCAAAATTACAACATTTTGAAGATTAAATTTACAAAATTTCATTACGGTATGAAATGGCTAGAAACGAAGAAAAAATTGGTAAACATTGTTAAATAATAAGAAATCCACTGGTAAAACTAAACAATTCTTCAATATAAATTGTTTGCTCGAATAATTACATTACCAATATCAAAAATTTTAAGTGACGTCGAATGTTTTCTAATCTTTTAATGCGGTACGGAAATATAATTTTTAATAATTATTGAAAAATGAGACGGAGAAAATTTTATTTGCTTCCTACCATTCGTTTTAGAATTTTACAATTAATACACGGAAAAAGCACAATTTTTTTACTGTTAATAAATTTAGATTTTTTCAATTTAGCTTAAATTTTTTTACTGTTAATAAAATACTGAAATATACTTATAGTAAATATGAAATTTGTAAAAAAAAAAATTGCTCTCATAAAAATCGAAAAAAAAATTCAACTTCTGAAGAACAGGTGAGAAAGTGGGTGAGGAAGTGAGATATTTTAGAAAAATCTGCCAAAATAAATGTAAAATTTGCCCGGAATGCAATTATATTTAAACAACAAATATGACATATATTAGAAATTAACTTGCGTAAAATTTCGATAACGCATTTTGAAAATGGAAGCTCAAACATAATGCTTCATATTAAAATTTTCGTTTCTGTCAAAAAATTGTGAAATCATCGTAGAGTATGCCTATAATATATCTTACGTGAACTGGAATAAATCAACATTGAATTCACTTAGCACAAAATAAAATTACACTCATCTTACCTTTACTTTCTTTAAAGTTCGATAGTGAAATTACAGTATAAACCTGGGAGATTATCAGTTTCTGGTGCAAATTACTATTAATTTTCGCATATTTCGTAAAAAAAAGTACTAAATGGTTTATTTGAAACAACTACAATTTCTGTGAATGTCTTGAAAATACTCTCTACCTAAATCTATGTTTGTATTCAAATTATGATATTTTTTGACACATATAAACTGACAAAATATAACGAATGCTTCGAAATATAATACCACATTCCGAAGTTTTTAAGCAACTATTTTTCCTTTTGATTCAGTAAACAGTGAATAATAAAATAATTAGAGGAACCAGAAATTCCTGTTTGTTAATCAAATAATATCCACAATTAGATCTCAGTACTTTGTAGAAGCAAAATTTTTGGAAATTTTAGTTTAAAAACAATGTTCCCACTTCGATGAGATGCGAATAAATTTTAATAATGGATCATGATATCTGCTTACTTTTATTTTGTTTTATTACTTCCGTTTCCACCAAACTGGGACACACTTATACAAGTTTCATTGTATGTTTCATTGAAGGATAACCCCTTTATGGCTTTTGCAATCCTGTAATTAAAATATGAATCATATGTTAGCGTTCATTATTACAATTATTGCATGAACCATTAAAAGTTTAAACATCTCTTAATACCACATTTATCTTCAGAAACATTCCATAGCGCGCGAGTGCAAAAAAAATTGTTAAGTTTATATGCATATTTCTATGAACGTAACAATATAACAAAGCGATACGACATTGCTTATATGTCATACATATAATGAGGATATGAAAATCTAAAATATAGTGAGAGTTATATTAATTCTGTAGTAATTTTCAACACTTACATAAAAAAGAACCAGCAATTATTCCAAGGAAATATATTTTCTTTTACCAACTCTAACATTTATGAATGTTTCACACCATTCGAAAAATCATCCAAAAAATGAAAATCGATATTTATCTATCTATTTGGAAGACATATGCGAAATGACGTCCGAAATGCAAAAACATGGTAGCATAATTTTACATTGGTAGAAAAATAAATTCTCTAGATATTGGAGAATTTGGAAAGAATTTTTTCTAATCGAATTTTGATTCTTTCTTGAATGGCCACGCTCGCAAGGGTGTCACTTCTGCTTGTCGCCTCCCTATTACATTACCGAACGATTTTTCATCTTCTTCATAATCACTATGCTGTCTAGGTGCTTCAACCACATTACGACGCTCAACGGTTGCATTGCGTCGTAATGTTACTGTTGATGAAGCATACCGCTGCCTTTGCTGCGCAGCATAATTGTTCGACAATTCCACTGCCGTTTTTAACATCTCCTGATGAAATTGTCGTGAATGGTCTGTATTCAGCGTACGTGTTAAACTCTCAATTGCTGCAAACAGTTTACGATTCGCAAAGACGGTACTGTTGAGTTGTTCAGATCGCGCTAAAACATGATCATGCAATGGCATTTGCTGAATATTTCGTCGTAGCTCATACGATTCATCATGTTGCCGCTGTTCGATTATATGGCCCCTACCCATTCTTCGATGCTCTATCATTCCTTCAGTTGCCGCTATGGCTTCTAAAATTAATTTTAAGAATGACTGGTGACACCTAAAGAAACCAAGATTAAATGTAGCGTATGATAATATATTTTTAAAAAATAAAGTTATGAAAGTAAAGATGCTTTAAATAATAAATATTCTTTAATTTTAGCAATAAATACTGTAGGATGGCATAAATGTAGAATCATTTCTTTAGAAAATAAACTACATAACAGCCCTTTTCTTCTATATTTCCTCCTTTGATATAAATACATTATAGTAACAAACTTCGCTCAAGCCGATCTACTTCGGTTAAAACGTCATTGTATTCTCGCATCACTTCATCATCAGCATTGTCAATATTGATTTGATCGACATTATCAACATCCACATCATTATCATTTTCATCTTCATCATCGTTTCTATCTTTATCTTCATCTCCATCACCATCGTCATCATTATCATCGTCATCATCATCGTCATCATTATCGTCATCATTATCGTCGTCATCATCATCATCATCATAACCTTGTAGCAGGTAATACTGTACATCGCTGTTTTCCTCACTGTTACGCACAAAAGTATCTGCTATTTTTTCATCACCATCGCTAGGTAATGCAGATAAAGTGATGTGATTGTCCTGGTGTAACATGCTTTTGTCTGGATCCTATAAAAAATTAAATAAAAACCTTAATTTCGTTGCAAGTTCTTGCAACTTCAGATATATTTTCTGCTAGTGAATTTCCTGTCATGATGGAACTCAAAACAGATTTTGACTTGAGAAACTTGATGAATTCTTTTTAAAATTGCTTTGTTCAAACTGCTACTTAACAATTTGAAATTAAGTACTTTTGAACCATTAAAAAAAATGTAAAATCCACTAACAGATCTATTCGAAAACAATGAAATTTGTTCTGGTGGCTCCGGGACAATATCATCTCTCTCGTAGGAGCCAGAAGGAGCTGGTTCTTGATCGGTGGTATAAATTTCGCTTTCGCTAACCACATCCAGTAATTCAAGACATCCATCTTCACCACTAGCAGCCATTGAGATACTGCAAAGAAACTATGAATGAATTTTTCAATAAAATGGTAAAATCCCAAATAAAATGAGCCAATTGTCATTTATAAATATTTGAAAATTTTAAAAATAAATGCATGCTCGTACTTGTATACTTTCTTCTACGTTAACTTCAAAATCCCATGTGAAATATACATATCTTTTAAATAATTTGAACCTTAAAAATACTAAGCTTAAGACCAATATAAGTCATACCACGATTGATCACCATCATCATCGAGTTCTTCAATTTCACCACTGAAATTAATGAACATTAAAACATAAAAGAAATGAAAACCATTCTGAAATTTCCTGCCCTTATTATGTAAATTAAACAGCTGATAAAAAAAGAATAAAGATGTATTTTTGATTTATAACTGCCTAATTTTTTTTCCAATGAAAACTGAAGCTCTTACCACTGTACAGATTATCCCTATTAATACAAATAAAAATTATAAACCCAAAAAAATAAAAGGAAAAAAAAACTAGCTGCTAAGAAACGAACCTTTCTTCTGTTTGAAAACTATAATTCGCCGTGTCATAATTTTCTCTCTTTGTGCTTTTTCGTGCAGCAGATGGTGGCGGAATATTACGCCACCAGTCTTTACTACCAACTCGATCAATACTTTCGATGCCAGCATCGTATGCCCGCTTCTGCAATAGTACCTTCAATAAATTATGGCATATATGGTGAGTTTTCTTCGTAAAAAATCGGAAATAGAGACTATACACATTTTTTCTTTAGGTGTCAAGCTTTTTATTTAAGACATACGACAAATTGTATTTTTCCATATATGTTTTAGTGCTACTTATCATTTTCAATAGCTTCCTTAGACATGGATTTATTGAAATTATAACCCTAGCTAAGATTCAAAAGTGAAGTTAACCATAATGAGATTTTTGAAAACTAAATTTAACTCTGCTAATTTCAGACACCAAACATCCACTTAAACACTTCTATCAGTTTATATAAATGCAATCTCATCAAAACTGAGTACTGAATATTACGGTCGAAAGTTAAAACTTGTATACACTGTCACAATTAACAAAAAGTTAGAATGTCCATTGCTGTTGATAAACAAAACATAAGAGATGGAAAATGAGCTAAGCAAACATAAAAACTAACAGCACTTCTCCACAGTTTCATGATAACTTTATTCATCGTATCCCACGTAGGATATTCATCTGCATTTAGTAAGCCTTTAGGTACCAAGCTTTCTGCTCTTAAAGCTCGTAAACGTCCCTGAAAATGCATAAATCAAAAGACTCAGTGAAACATTTATGCAGTCTTGCATAGGCTGACGATGAATTAATTTATAAATTTCTTCGTATAATGAAACCAACTATGTCCCGCTCAAAAGAAGGCAAATATCTACTTAATTAATGAGCTACCTCACACATAGCGATTTGTCAGTTCCCAATCGTAGTTTGATGATAACCAAATGTTTTCTGTAAGCGTTGGAAAAGAAATAAAGATCTAATTACCCTATTCCAAGCTTCTTTTGGGTTCATAATTCCGTTATAGACATCAAGACGAGCTTCTCTGTCAAACTGTCGGTTGACGATATTAGAAAATGTAAACAATTCACATTTTGAATTGTGGGTTGGATTAACATCACCTACCAAATGGCCTGCAATGAACTTAGTCGCGTTAATCGTACAAGCTAAGCGAACTTGACCAAATTGTTGCACAAGTTTAATTGTTTTTAAAATGTAAGGAAAAATTCAAAAATAACCTTCAGCAAGTTTTATTTGAGCAATTGGATCGCCGGGTTCCTTTGCCATAGTCTCACAGCCTGAACAGCGGTAATAACATCGCGAATTACGCGCTTGGTTTAGTCGATAAACACGGAACCTAATAATTCGCAGATAACTGAATACTTCAACTTGAAAATGCAATTTTAAATTCTAAGTTTAAAGCTGAAAATCCCAAGTAGAAATGTTAAACAAAGCTAACTTATCGGTCTCGGTAATAGGAACAGCAATATCAGTCCATTTAAACCGTCGGTTAAGAAGGAATACATAAGGATGCAATATTAATGGGCGCTGACCAGATATTAATTCTTGAAGAAGGGCACATCTGCAAAAAATAAAAATTCGATACATAAATCAATTGAACATGTAACTTAAACTCCAACAAATTTCTGTTTTGTATTGCAGTATCATAATTTATCATAATTTAACTTTAGAACATCTCCATTTTAGCATAAAGCATCATTTCAAGCGCTGATAATAAAAACCAAATCAACTAAACTTAAAACTTGGGTAATGCTAACTCACAGACATCATAATCAATTCTTATAGATTCAGACCGTCATATGCAATATCACAGCTAACCAATTCTAAAAGAAGGATTGGTAAAATTTCGCTCAAAAAATACATCATTTTCTACCTCTCCTTGTCTTCATCAGTAAAATAATCTTCTGGATTATCAGTCTTCTGCACCGGTACATTGAAAATAACTGATGAAGCTAATCCTTTACTGGCTTCTGCAAACGCTTGCTGAAACAAATTTCCCAGTGCAACTACATATCTTAAGTGAAAAAAGAAATCATCAGTTTTATTCCGATTTTGGAAAAAAAATCACTGTATTCGAATAGGTTTAAACTAACTAGACAAAGTAAATAGTGATGACAAAGGCTTTATGCTAAATGACTGCGAAAGTACTGACGTCTTCAATTTAATTCGAAAATTAACAAAAACATGAAAAGGAATTTCTAAAAATCTCCAAAATCTTGAAATAACTGCAAAAAAATAATAAATTATATCCTTACCTGGAATTGTGCGATTTGTGCAGGGTGCAAATCACCCAAAGTTATAGTACCTAGGACTTTCGGCTGTTGCTGATGCTGTTCACAGGGATGTGGTTGCAAATTAGCAGAAATATCCCTAAAAATAAATTCTAATTCTTTAAATTGATGTAATTAATAAAACACTGCAAAAACGGATTTTATGTTCCAACACTATAGCTAAAAAACTGAAATATTACATTTTATTTTTCATAATCGCCATAAGTGAGTCAGTAACGTCAAAAATAAATTTCGCTAGCAAGCATAGTAAGACATGCCAACTATATAGTCAGAAAAATCCGATCTTTCATGATAATAATTGTTCGACATATTTCCAATTATAATAATGAAGTCTGTTTAAAACTTTTGTGAAGAGGCCTGTGGATGTATAATATATGAAATCATGGCATTCTGCATGACGTTTCAGTTGAATTAAAATTAATCATAATAACTTACATCTTTCCATCATTGTTAACACTGTGTTCAATTTCAACACTACTGATATAATTCTGCAAGATTTAGCAAACGTGAATTTTAAATAAATTTTAATATATCGTTTACTAATATTAGAGAAACTTAAGATAAGAATGGCATTTGCTTAGCGCATCTATGTGACTCCTTGCGAGATGTGTAAACAAATTTCATAATGTTTTATAAATATAACAAAAAAGCAGATATAAAGTAAATAACGATAAATTGAATGTTAGCTTTATTTGAGATTAGCAATGCATGCCTAATAAAAATTAATATGGGAGACAAAATTTAATACCTGAAAATTGTTGGTTGGAAAATCAGCACAAAGTGAATCAGCAATCTGATCAGCAGCTTCTTCATCCGTTATCTCTCCACGAATAGCCCGAACAAATGTCTTCTCAACTAACGTAGTTAGCATCAGAGCTAAAAAAAGAAAAGACGGGATGCGATTTTGTTATAACATACAGTGGTATGTTTTGTCTTTTTTCTTTAATTTTAACTCCTCAATGATACCAAATAATCTGATCAGATATGAAAAGTTTACACTTACATTATATGTCTTTTATCTAATATATTTCTATATTGCATATGTAAATATCGGCTAATCCTACATTATGCAAAGTTATTAAAATGAGTGAAAAATATATTGAATCTTCTATAATCTTCCAATTGCTCTTCTGGCAATTGTCTTAGTTTTTTTTTTTTTCGTATGTGCGTGTATTTGGTGTATAAGTTCCAAAAAACGATAAAAAAAACAAACTACAACAAAATGAATTCTAACAAATTTTGAGATTTCGAAATTGTTGCATATCAATCGATCGAAGTGTATTGTGTTAAAACTTGCGGCCCGCATTTTGTCTAATGCATTGTATATGCATAGGAATAACTAAAATGGTTGGTTGGGAGGTGGATATACTGCGTGTCATATTGTCTGATAAGTTACGTGTTCATATGTTGAATTTCTACTTACGTCATGACGTGATGATACTTATATCGGATAGTACGTGCTGATACTTATATATCGGATATTTTAAGTAGCTCTGGACAGTTTGACAATCTCCGATAGATTACTACTGTTTCATACCTGAATGATCAGATAGTTCCTACTCTACATACATATATTTGAATAAATGTTCCATTTCTTTAGTGGTTGTCTTAGTTTCTTTTTTATCGCGGATGATATTAGTGTATGGAAGAAATGCAAAGTATTTATTTAATAAAAAATAGCGCACTCAAACTGACTTCTTGAAATTTGCATCGAACGTTGAAAAAGATTTTTTGGCAGGAAACATTGGATTCCCTCTTGAATTTCACATGTGTTGATGAATAGTTATTGCATTTAAATATGGCACTGATAAAAAAGAAAAAAATTACATGATGTTGAAATATTTTCAGCGACTTTGAAATAGAAGTATTGCATGGATATGGTTCAAATTTTTGCTACGAGTTTTAGCCATGTTTGATTTTATATTAAATACATTTCATTATCACTCTCTTATCATCCTCATAATATGCTATTATGAATGTGGTCATGTTTTGTTCAGATCCAGAACTTCACGTATTTTTACGCCTCTTTTACGTCTCGCACTGCTGTAATCGTTTTTTTCTTGTGCTTATCTACGCGTAATTTTTTTCTCATTCATTCTCTGTTGGTAATTCGATCATCTTATTTTCAGATAGTGTGAAAAATGGGTAAAGCGGAACAGCTAGCGGAAATCAGGGAGAAGAAGTCGGCTAATCCAATGAGGGAGTTGAAAATTGAAAAACTTTGCCTAAATATTTGTGTTGGTGAATCGGGCGATAGGCTTACACGTGCTGCTAAGGTATCTTTTGGATTCTTTTTTAAGGGATTGATGGAAAGAGAGAAGTACCAAGTTTCAAGTTTGAATAACGGTTATTTGTGATCTTATTGCATAGATTGTTATTAACACTTTCATAGTACTTGTTACATGAAGTGTGATCACTAGCCATCTGGCTTAGTGTAGATAACTTGTTGCAGTATCAATAAATGTCAAATTCCACAGATGCATAATATATTTCCCGACAGTGATGTGATATTTGTATTCAAACTATTGCAGTTGTAAAACTTGGCCTAAGTATAAGTGAACCGCAATACCAAATGACTCCGTATAGTGTTTTTAGGTGCTTGAACAACTAACTGGTCAGACACCGGTATTTTCGAAGGCGCGATATACAGTGCGATCATTTGGTATTCGTCGTAACGAGAAAATTGCTGTACATTGTACTGTAAGGGGTCCGAAAGCCGAAGAAATCATTGAGCGTGGTTTGAAGGTTGCTAATTTTTGCCTCGGATAGCTTTTCCCACTCTTTGATCTCAGTCGCTGAATTGTGCTTTGTTCTGTTTTATGAGAAGTTTATTGCTGGTAAGAAGCGTATTATGGAAATAAGTATTTATGTATTCCGTACTTCATTTCTGAAATCTATTGATTCGGTCGTTAAGTGTCAACTGTATTTCAAAGCGATTCTCGGGCTACTGATTTTGGATTTCTATGATTTGTTGTTGAAGATGAACAGACCATTATTATAAAGAAGGCAAGAAGTGAATAGCTGACTATCACCTTTCTTAAATAGTTTATGCATTTTTTCTTGGAAAGTAGTTCTTTCGTATTTGTAGGTGAAAGAATACGAGTTGTACCGAGAAAATTTCTCAGATACTGGAAACTTCGGCTTTGGAATACAAGAGCACATTGATTTGGGAATTAAATATGATCCGTTAATTGGTATCTACGGTATGGACTTCTATGTTGTTCTGGGACGTGCTGGCCATCGAGTTGCAAAGCGTAGACGTGCACGTGGACGTGTAGGGCATACGCATCGAGTAGGGAAAGAGGAAGCAATAAAATGGTTTCAGCAAAAGGTATGTTTGTCATGAATGAGCTGGAACTTGTGATATTTGTTGGAAATGAATCTGAAGTTTCTTTATAATAACTAGAAGCCATAGATAATCACCAGCGTTTCGATACATCCTTATTGAGGCAATAACTCACCCCTGATAAAGACCTTTCGCTGGTGTAGATTTCCATCCAGTACTAGCTTTTCACCGCTTTATTCACCTCATTCATATTTTAGGGATCTACTGAATGAGTGATCAAAATCTCCGTTGTGGGATATTGCATATTATCACATTTCATATCATTCGATCTATACTTTTTCAGTATGATGGCATCATTCTGCCCCCAAAAGCAAAGGAAATTCGACGTGGACGAAGACATTGAAAATGATTTTTAATTGTTATCAGTTTATTGTTGTAATTCAAACGCATAAGTCACAAACAAGTTTCTGCTGTTTAGTGTAATCTGTGAACATATATTGCTCACATCGATATGTAGCTTTGTTAAAAGTCGCCCCAGCATTGTGGACGTGCCCAGTTCAATTTTTGTAAAAAGATTGGACTTATTAAATTGTTATCGTAACCCATTATTATTCTCTAGCTTTTTCGAACATTCTCGAGCCAATATGTGGAGTAGGTCCCTCTGAATGTTGTTTTTGACGACTGGCAAGTCCAAGATCATTTCATACAGAAAGTGCCTGACTTCTTCAAAACATTTCAACATTACACAGCAAATATAAATTTGAGATCGATTTTTCTTGGATAAGTTCTATTTACTAAATTAAAATTACAATGGAACTACGCAACAATCACATATTACCGTCATACGAAAACGAATTTAATTGAAGCTATCGTTTTCATACAAGACTAGATGGAAGTATTAGATACACACAATTTTTTCCTGACGAAATGGTTTGGAATGACGGCAAGTGATCAATACAAGAATGCATGGAAGAATTCAATCGGATTAGAAAATCCGTAATCTTTGATTAAATGACTCATAAATAAGTCTAGTTTAATGGAATTGGACCAGTTAGTACCAGCATTCCAGTTAACTATTCAAAATATTCGAGTTTCGTATTCAGCACTTTTTCATGATTTAAATGCTATATTGTATGGGAAAAGTTAGTTTAAGGGCAGCGAATTATCATCTGATTCTAGGAAAAGGTTTCGGTGATAAATATCAATTTAAAGAAAAATTGGATTCAAACAGCCAAAATGACTGGGAGAAGTTTCGTTCAAATGAGCATGGTGCATTGGGAAGTTTTTCATACTTTTTCTGAGGAACTATGTGCACAACAAACCTTTCTTATCCTAATTAATTTACACCTCACGTTATTTCTCCCATCGATCGAAGTGTTCGGTGATCTATTTCAAACAATTCGCTAATTATAAAACAAGTTGGGTATAAAATATAAAGACATTATGATAAAATAAGAAGATTTGAAAATATTTAGTGCATTTACATTACCTCACGAATCAGCCAAATAGGCATATTTGATATACCAAAAAAAAAATCTACAGTACTCAATCAGATGAACTAGAAAGATTGATAGTGTGCCGCAAATTTTTCTATAAACAATACAGACTATAATATATATATATATACCCAGAACATTCATTCAGCTGTAACAACTGCACTGTCAGCATCCAACTGCTTTCCAAGATATTCCCAGTTATGTACCATTAATTTCTGGATTGCAAGCAATGAATGATAGCGAACGTTTGGATCATCCGCCGAAAGCAATTTCATCACTGCTTGCTTTCCTTGCAATTGTTCAATTTTGCTGGAACGAAAAAGAGTATAAATATATGGATATATTTTCTTATAAAGTAGAGAGAAAGACATGAAAAACGAACTTTTTGCCTCTCGGATAATGTCTCACGTATTCTCCAATATCATGAACTGCTACACAAAGAGCTAATGTATCCGACTGCACTTCCAAAATCTTGATCAAAATCCTGGAAATATATATATTAAAGAAATAAATAGTAATTTTGAAACATTTGCTATTAAATAGGAACTTGCCTTAAAAGTTCAAAATCTTTTTCATTGAATTTCTGTGCATTTTCTCTCCAGAACTTCTCTGATTTATGGACCGGACTCCACTGCAGTCGACCTGATTTCACCTCAAAAAATTGAAAAATCAAGTCGTTTTCCTATTTGATAAACGAAGAAACCTGAGAAAATTTCGTAATCAATGCAGAAAGGTGTTAAAATTCAAAAAAATTCAAATGTAATAAAACATGTTATATAAAATATGTTAAATATAGAAAGGTCTTAAAGTTCAAATCATTCAAAAATTTGTCTTAGAATTCAAGAATCTGCTTGCAAAATTTACCAAAAATGATAACACTCATCAGCAGTGCCTACCAAGAAATAGCATTACACAGTACCTTCTACATCATTTCAAACGTACCTCCGATACATACTCGTCAAAGGAAGAAAAGTCTTGGACCGAGGAATGTAACTTTTCACTGAGAAATTCAACATCATCGTTCAGTTCAGCATCATCAAATTTTTTAGAGTCCATTAGTTCAAGTGTTTTCAAAGTCTTGCATTGCACCATCTGCAAAGCCGTTTCTCGCTCGAGATCATGATCATCGATTTTCTCGAGAATGTTCCGAAACGTTCCCAAGATTATGCGAATTACCTGTGATAAGCGGTTTTAAGAACTGAGTGTCATTATTTCTTTACAAATAAGAAATATTTAGTAAAAGTACAAGAATCATTAACAACCGCCATAAACTTTTATGCACCAAACCATGAAAATGCGTTAACTAATTTTATAAATTGAAAAGTATCAAAATACACGATTTTACCTTCTCCTTGGTTGATTCCGAAAGAATATCACCAAGAATCTGAATAGCTCCACTATGCGGAAATTTTTTGGCTATGGCCGGATTGAATGTAAGACACCACAACGAGAATATGAGTTGATATTGGAGTTGGAAATTAGTTTTACCACTCAACACTGATAAAATGCTGAAAGTACATATGTTTACAGGTCCTTTACTATAATGCATAAGAAAGTAACAACAGATGTAAAATGCTAATAAAAATGTTTCTCACTTATCTGTTTGTCTAAATATAAAATATGTTAGCTTCATTTCCCGAACATATAAAATAATATAAGCAAAATTATTGTCAAATATTTGCTTAATTAATTGATGTTTAAAGCACTGTGTATTACTTCTAGCGGTAACAGTAGCTATCATTGTTCATCGAAGATCATGCAGGCAAAAAAAAAGAATTCATTTTAAAACCTCATGATACCATCCATTGCTAAGAATGCATGACGATACTCATCAATCCGAAGCATCATCTGCAAACAACGTGCCGTTGTATTGATATACTCATTTCCTGCAGACTTCAATTGATCCTTGAGAAATGAAATGTAGAAATTCAAATCAGAACCTTCCATACGTGCTGTGCCAAAACATGCAAATTTTGCCAAAACAGAAGACATCTGTAATATGTTTTCTATGAATTGTAGCACGATAAAATTTACTGCTTAAAAATGAAGTATGAATCATGTACTTTTCGACTGACTGATTCCAAAATGTAACTAAATACTAGCAAATGCGAGGTAAACGCAAGTAAGTATGTATTCAGCAATCCATTGTTAAGAATCATTTTAGATTTTAATATATGACAGTTTATACTTCAAATCGTGATTACAAAGATAGGGTGACTAACGAGAGAGAATATTTCACGATAAGCACACAAGTAGGTGTTTAACCAAATTATTTTGAAACCTTTAGCAAAAGGAACCTTTTGCTAAAGTTTTATTCAAAATGCTAACCTGATTTACAATAAATGGATCTTGACGTTGCAAGATGCCCAGGAACCATGACCATAGCGTACGCTTATTTTTTCGGGCATGGCTGTAAAATATTTCTACACGTGATTTATCCTCCTGAAATAAGTCACCAATCATTAAATGAAAATATTACATGTGAGAGTAAGTGAGAAAGGCTAAATAGTTTTACATTAGAGTTCAGGAATTCCTTATTTATTTTCAGAGATGGTGATTTTTCTTCTCAATAAACTTAAAGTTTTATTATCGCATACCAACTTTTGCAAAAACAGATAAATTACATCAATTGATCAATAAAGAGTTGATGGTTAACATTTTAAATTTCTTCTGCTATGATCAATTGCTATGTTACCAGAACATTTTCCACTTTTGAAATGGAATAAAAGCAACACTAACCATAATCATATCATCCAATAACGTCAGTACATAACGAACATTTTGATCTTTGGCAACAGTTGTAATAAAATTGATCATTGTTCGTGCACATTGCATCTTGTTACTCTCCAAGAGAGCATCACGATCTTGCTTAGTTTTTAATGCTTCATATGCCATTATGAAATCATAATCTTCTTGGGCAATCATCTGGCTCCTACAATGACCATCCATTACTCTCGAACAATTAATAACTTGGCTTAAAAAGTGCTTTTCTTCTTTCAGCAATTGCTTTCTCGTTTATTACCTTACCCACTACCAAAACAAGGGAATGGTAATAAGTGATTAAAAAATAAGTGGTATAGGAAGAAATGTGTTAACAGTTGAAAAATTCAAAATAAAAAAATACTAATTCTCATCAGAGGAAAAATATATAGATCCAAAGTTAAGCTTTATTTTTTCTGTGCGTTACTTGTTATGAGTTACTGCTCATTTTTCAGGATATGACAAAGTTTTTTCCACTAGAGCTGAGATCTTACTCTATAACTAAAGAAATGAGAAAAATTTGATTCAAGTCTACCATAAGAAGTATAGTTTATTCTACATTCATAACAGCTACGTTTTCCTTCATATCTGCAATTACAGTTAACGTTTCACCTTAAAATACGATAACATATCGGTTTAATTAAAATAAAATAAACATAGTAATTAAAAATGAAAACACATAGGTGAAATTAAAATACGATAACACACAGGTATAATAGCAGTAATGAAAACAAACCTTAAATAAGAATTCCAATTTGGTCTGTTATTTCGAACATCAGCTGCTTCTAGCTGTAATTTACTCGTTGCACTAATCATATCGACCTGCGGAATTTGTGGAACATCCGCTGATATTGTCGAATCAGTCATTTTTCTAGAATGTAGTATGGAGGAAATAATCGTTAAAAGTCAAAAGCGTCAATATCATCTAAGTCATATGAAATATTTATCTTTGTTTGAAATTATTTTGTTATTCGGATACTTTATATGACTTAGATTAATCGAATTCGTAATTTTTTTTTAATATTGTCGCCATAAATGAATTAATGAATAACTGTTCGAGAAAATCGAGAAACTGCCGAATGAATAGGTATACACAAAAAAATATCAGAACAGGTAGATGCCGGAATAAAACAAGATGAAATAAACAAACGAGCGGAAAATTACTAAAATGAATAAGTGCATGGAAGATTTCCGGAAAAGACATATATATGGGAAAAATGCCGGAATAGCGCTCAAAACATTTTACACGAGTAGAAAGAAATGATCGACGAGTGAAAAACCAATGATCAAGCGCAGGCATTCCATGTAAGACCATTTCTTTTGAATATTTTAATGTATCCATAAATTGAACTGCAAGATGATTTAATAAAAGCAAGAAAAAGTTACGAAAGAATGAATGTTTAAGATTTTGTAAAGCATCTAAATCAGATACATAAATGTTTAAGATTTTAAACTAAAAAGATTAATGGAATTCAAACAAATATAATAAAATAATTGATCAATGAACATTTCATATATGCCGTACATTTGACAGAAATACTATCATTACTGTTTAATTTTAAACGATTATGATTGATGTTGTTCCAATAAATTGTGACAATCTGATTAACCGGTTGACCGGACGGTTTATGATTATGCATCTCTTACAGATATTTTATATAGCCTTTTCCATCTGTTCCTCTTCATTTCGCATTTTCTCCTTTCTGTTCTCTGTCATTAATATTATCTTAAAGTTCTTTAACTCTCTTACAATCATTCATCCTTCTTCTGTACCAAGAAAGGAAACCCATCACAAGAATCTTTATTTCTCATTGATGACTCATCTGTGATGTCATCTCTCCTTTCCAATGTATGAGAATTAGTCATTTGCTCCCAATGCGAACCATATTTTTTCAATTGTCTGATTACGAAATTGGTTGGAATTCTTGGAATTTTTTCCGCATGCTACGAATAGTCACCGTGAGAGTCACTGTTTATGTATGTATCATTTTGAAGTATACTGCTGAGTAAATATATCTTTAAAAAATGATAGAAAAATTACTTCTGAAAGATAGTATAGAATGTCCGAGATGATTGATTCATAGAAGTTTCAGGTAATGTTTGATTTGTCTTTTCACTCCACCCATTTAGATGGAAAAAAAATGATCGTAGCAGTTTGTAAATATTAAGGGTAAATTGAAAAAGAGATTTAAATATGGCAGTTATTTCTTACTGGAAGATAAGAATGGATTAATCTGGTAGATTGAAAAAAAAGAATTTAATTAAGATGTTCATTTACAGGATTGCTTTCTTATTTTGGCTTATTTGATAGAATGTTCATCATTTCAGATCATTAATGGAGAAATTAGCTTGTTTTAGGCTACGAGGCAAATATTGTACTTTGTAATGTTGCTATTCTGGTGGCGAACTGTTGTTCTATTTTATTTCCTGTTTTATATCTGTTTACTAGTAAATGGAGTATTTATTGATGGTAATTTTATTCATTTTTCTCAGTTAAAAGTTACAGAACTCATATAGCGGTTAAGAAAGAAAAGTTTTAAATGATGGAGAACTGGTAATGTTGCCATTCTTTGACTATTGTTCTCTATTTCTTATCAGTTCTACAAATTGACAACATTTTGAAATATATTTCCTTGGTGAATAGCAAATGAAGATAGTTAAAGGTGAAAGAGAAACAGATTTAAATGAACGATTAAAATATTACGAAATTATCGAAGTGAATCGACGAATCGAAAAACGCGGTATTGTGGATAATAATGTTTTGTACAACAAACAAGAACGATTAATTTTTAGGTCTGTTTTCTTTTTTTTACTCCCAATACTTAACCAAATTTTAATATATCAAACATTTGCTTATCATATGAAGCTAGCATGTAAAATAAGAATTATGAAATCATTTTTGTTAATAATTTTATTTTATACATGAACTAACTTATCGCAAAATGTATGAACTTTTTTTGTTTCATTTACTTCACAGATAATTGTCTATGAAATAAATGAAACAAAAAAAAACAGAGAAGAAACTATAAGTTATATGAAATTTATTGTATGGTTTTTTTTAAAAATTTTTTACAGAACTTGAAAAATATTTCCAGAGCTTTCAATCGCTATTTTGATATATATCTTACACCGAGGAGAGGCATTCTTCATACAAATTTTAAATGTCGAGAAATAGATGGATATGGAAATGAAAAAGTATGCACAGTTAATCCGAATGAACATTTTGGTGGTCACTTGCATGGTGAAACATTTTACTATGTTATTTTAAATTCCTGCTAGATCGACATTGTATAATTATTCTAAATTTATACTGGATTTAACTCCGAAAAATTATTCATACTTTTTTCAGTTAACTTTTGACATTGATATCAGGTTTGATTAAAAATCATTATCCTCACCAAACATTATATTTGACATTTACATTGAATCTAATTTGAAATTATTTTGCTATTACTATAAATTTTATTTGCACATCCATCTGTCAGTTATGCTGAATCTTATTTTCGGTATTTTTTTTCAACCACTTTATCTATTCTTTCAACGATTTCAATCACTTTATCCATCAATTATACTGAATTTTCGGTGTTCTAAAGGCGCTACCGATTCGGTGGTAACAATTAGCTACAGTGAGGAGGGTTCGTTATTGGGTACCGTACAAAGTGACGGGGAAATCTACGTCTTCGAACCTGCAAAAATTTATTTCGTAAGTTTTTTTATTGTTCTTAAAATGATTATTCTTTATCATTGTTATATACGGAGTAAATTTTACTCTGCACAGATAACTTTCCATTTTTATTGATTTTTTATTTACATTTGAGGACAACGACAATTAAATTTTTTTAATCAGTTTAGTATATCACATGAATGTTAATCTTGATAGGTAACACGTTTTGTGGTAAAAAGTAAATATGAATGATATTAAAAAAATCAAATCGCATTTTCGTGTTAGAAATCACAGTAGTTATTTAGTTTAAATATCAAAATTTTTAAGTCCTTAAGGATATCAGTATTATCATATTCTGAAAAAGCTCATTCTTTCAGAAAACAGCTGATTCCCGGAAAGTCTTAGCCTATCGAAATTCGGATTTAAAACTAAATTATGAAGCCGGGAACGGATCATTTTGTTCATCAATATTAGTAGGGAAGCGGAACAATGCATCATTTTTTCAATCGGTGCGAGTTAAACGATTGCCAGCATTGCCGACGCATAAAAACCGGTCGGTCAGCTGATAATTCTCTTTTCGAGGTTTAAAATATTACCACATACATATATTAAGTTTCATTCCATCTGTGAAAGGAAGTGATTTTTTATTTTAATTTTAGATGTGCCTTACGCGTGGTTGCGGATTATCGATTTTTTAGAACGATCGGAAATGGTAGTCAAGCTTTTTCTGCTAGATATTTGGTCTGTTTTAGGATTATTTATTAACTGTAAGAAGCTACTTATATGCTTTTCTTCGTCCCTTCTTTTATGTTTTTTTTAAGCCATAGTTATTAAATCAATTTATGCAGGAAAAATGTTTTGAAGTATTACATATGAATGATTTTAATGCATGTCATTTTTCGTTGCTGAAAAAAATTTTTCATTTCTTATCTTTGAATAAATGAGAAGATAATGATATCAATGATATTAAATTATAAAGCTTATAGATAAATGTAATTGATCGTGTCAATGCATTGTATACAACGACTGATTGGGGCATCGACGAGGATAGCCGACGATTAATTAATATGGGTTTCATGATAAAAGAGATGATAATTCATACATCACCTACACTTAATCAACCTAACCATTATAATTCATATACTGACAGTAAACGAAATGTCAAAGCTGTTCTTGATGTTAGTTATATATCGCTAGTTAATATTATCCATGTAAGCATTCATAATAATAAAATTAGCTAAAATTATCTGAATGGAAAAGCAAAAAAAAAAACAAGAAACTATCAATATTATTTAATTGGAGGAGGAATTAAATGAGTTTATTTGATAATTATTGAGAATATGAAATTTGTAAAAAAATTTATTAGTGCTGATATTGATTATGCTCATATTAGAAATTCTAGTAAAGACTATTATTGTAATTCAATCTTATTTTATGATAAAATATTTTCAGAATTTTTCCAGAAATCAAGGATCTGATAAATATTGCCTCGTTCATCTGTTTACAGCACAGTCATTTGAGAATGGTATCCTTGGTTTGGCATATATTTCATCACCTGAACTTGACGCAGCGGGTGGAATATGTTCAGTGCAGGTAATCAATATTTGAGGCATATAAATCTGGAGTTCTTTTTTATTCGTCATTAAGATTAAGATTAATCGATTCTTGTTATCGCACAATATAGTGCAATGAATAAAGAATTTTATTAGCATTTGATAAGATGGAAATTAACTAGAAGTGATCTATTAAAAATGTCACCAATAATTTTTGCTGTAATTTAATGAAATAAATTCAGATAAAAGAAAAACAAATTATGGAGAGCTAAAAAAAGTGTGATTTCTTTTCTAGAACTCTCTTGAATAAAGAAATTGCTCGGCTAACCTTCTTTTTTTTGTTGTTTTAAAGTATCGTTGCAGAGCTTATTTAATTTTGAGAATGGATTTGTAATTATTTTATCACTTAATGGATATTTACATAATGATAATTTAGAATAGGGATCGATTAGGTATTGTTTACTACAATACTGCTCTTTCAAGCACAAAAGCAACTCATGGTGGTACGGTGGTGTCACGTGAAGCGGATATTGTAACGGCTCACGGTAATCACACGTTCACTTACATGTTAATCGAATATTCCATGAACTTTCAACGAAATTTGTGATTATATTAACATGCATTCTACATTCGATACCATGCATTTTAATATAAATAAGTACAGAATATAGTAAATATAATAGACACGCAATGGATTACTTGTATTATTGGAATATTTTTCCTCATCGCTTAAAAGTCTGGAATAGTATTATTTTTATTTTGATGAATAAATGTAAGGAATCGCAATTTTAATAAATTCTATGCTTGCTTTTCATCGATTTTATAATTTTCAGAATTAGGTCATAACTGGGGTGCGACACATGACGATTTATCAGTGGAATGTTCACCACCGTACAGTTTAGGTGGTTCTTACATTATGAACACTTTTTCCGTCTCTGGATATGATGAGAATAATAATGTGAGTTTGCGGGTATTTAAAAAAAAAAGCTTATGCATGAATTGAGAATAGATGCTATAAAATTAGTAATCTAATCAGTAATTCGTAACATGCTGCTTAATTCCGTCCACCAAATTTTCCAACTGTATTTTAGGTTATTAAAATTTTTGTCAGTGAATAATTTTGTCATATTTTATTTTATGCATCCAAATCCATCTTCATATTCAAAAATATGAAGAATTTTTATCCAGCTGAACTAATAAATGAGAGTTCAGTGTTTAAGAAAACTTTTTCATTAAATTAAATATATTTTAATGAATAGCAAATGCATTAACAGCGTTTTTCACCCTGTTCACGTCGTCTCATTGGGAAAGTTTTGTCGCGAAAAGCAAATATTTGCTTTGAACCTGAAATGCATGCATTCTGTGGTAATGGTAAAGTTGAAAATGATACAAATGGTTTCGCAGAAGAATGCGATGTTGGTGGTTTGCTTTCCGGAATTACTGATAAGTAAATAATTTGAAGATTGTTTTCATTTAGTCCAATAACTTTAGCAATATAAAACAGCTAGAAGGACATTTTGTCATATCGAAAATGAATCTTATGCGTAAAGGAAATTATTTACTAAGAAATGTTAGACCATGAAAAAGTTTGAGCCGTTATGTTATTTTGTGCATTTATAGTTTTTTGGATTAGCATCTGATGTTTAAGAAATAATTTTTATAACATTTGTGTTTATAACATTTGAATTTTTATAACATTTGGAGCATCCGAAATCTCATCTTCTCCATTATATTCTATGTACTGGTGCTTCCAGAAATAAGTGATTGATTTCCAGATGTTGCACGTCAGATTGTCGCCTGAAACCGAATGCAATCTGTTCACCGAAAAACAGTCCATGCTGTTCAAATGATTGTCAGTTTCTTCCATCAACTCATCTTTGCCTTCATGAAAACCGTCTTCAATGCAAACTTTCCTCATACTGCACGTTAGTTCGCTAATATTCTGTTCCAGTAAAAATTCGTTGTGAATAATGTGAAATCTAAGGATTAGATGAAGAGTGAAAGGAGTCTATGGTCACTTTCTAAGAAAAATGAAATCAAAATTTCATTTTTTTTTGAAATTTCCCGTAATCATGATGTTTTGTAATCAGATGATATAACTGAATTAATGACCAATGGTAGCTTTTTTTTCCAGAGGCAATTCAGGTGAATGTCCAGAGCCTAGTTTCGTTCAAGATGGCACATCTTGCATTGAAGATGGCGAATGTTTGAACGGCCATTGTCTTACGTTTTGTGAAAGACCATCTGTCAATAAGAAACCATGCATGTGTAATAGAGGTTAGCTTTTTAACTACATTAAAATTTGATGCTAGATTATTAGGTCATCAATTTCTGTAAATAGTATCTAATTTCCATGTACTATTCTCAGAGATATTTTCTCAATTATTTCTTTGTTCTCTATAAAATACCTCTCTTCCTAGTATTCATTAGATTTCATTAGATATGAAGACGCATCGATCTTGAAAGATTGGAAAGAAAATTTTCCGATGATTCGGTAAGGATAAAGACAGTGTGTAATATGGAGTCAATTAATACCTTTCAATTAAATTATGAATTTTTAATACAGTTGAAATTGTAATTAAAAGTATTAGAATAATTCTGATGAACTTCATTATTCATGCTTGCAATGAATTCATGAAGCATTACAGAAGCAGTTGCATGCTTACGGTGCTGTCGTTCTGAAAACGGGACATGTGAGCCATATAGTTATGATCCGAAATATATCTTGAAAGATGGTACTCGTTGTATTCATGGCACATGTTTGCGCGTCAGTTTTTATCTTTATTTTGTTTCCAAACTAATAGCAACAAATAGCTTCTTCGGATTTCTGGCAGTTATGAAAGAAAATATGCTTTATAAACCTGTCAAGTTATTCGCAGAAGTATTGTACGATAGAGATATGAGATTATCAGAATTTACCCATCGATTGAATCGAAAAATATTAATACTCTCATCTTCAATTGTGAAATTTTATATTTTCAATCTTCGATCCTGTTTTCATTTTATAAATTATATATGACATGATAAATGAGATTATGTATGACTAATTCTTTCTGTACAGGCCGTTTGCATTAAAGAAGTTGCTGATTTTGTTTCTCATTTTTGGTATATTATCGAAAATCTTGATGAAACGAATTTTTGTAAGTATTATCACTTGTACATTTTAATTCGATTAACAAAAGTACACTTGATGATGATATGCAGAATAATGATATGCATTTTTTGGAATTGCTAATTTCAGATCACAGTCAGGTTTTTGATATTCTAACCTTCCTACTTTCTGTGTATTCATCGTATCCCGTTTATTACTGGTAGAATATTTCAGAAAAGAATTACGATTAAACAAATTGATATCTGTACAAGTGAAAATAAGTAATAGCTTTCAGGGAAATTCGTTGGTGACAATTTAGTTGGTATCATTGCAGCCATTGTTCTAATTATATGGATTCCTGCGAGCATACTTATTCATAAAATAGTATATATTTTTCTAATCCTTTGAAAAATTTCATCCTATTGTCATAATGAGTTATGCTTCTGATATAGTTTGGTTTATCATTATTTTTTTGTGTGAATGATATCTCATGAATGTGGTTCTTGTAACCGTGAAAAGTGGAAATAGGGAAGGCATGTTGTGATATTGCTGGGCAAAATAATCAAAGTTTTTGATTTTTTGATTGTAATTTTGGCTCTTCTCTGTTTGTAGGATAAAGCACGCGAAGTTGCAGCAGTAGAGGAAGGTGAAAGTCATATTCAAGTTGTCGGAAAAAAATCGATTTACAAATACATTATTAATTCACATTCTCCGCAAAGTGACATCGACAGAAATTCGCGATACTAATTTCATCAATTCATCTTCATTGGAATTCATGAAGTAAAAGCAGATAAATGAATCAACATTTATTTAAAGATTTACGATCGTGTGCTGTGCAGTTGTTGATTTGACTTTCGTTTTGTATATAATTTTATTATCTGATTTTTCGTAACTATCGTTTTATCATTCTTGTGCATGTAATTTTGTCTCCCAGATTATATGTTTTATTTCTAACTTCACATTTCTATCTGCTTCTCTAGAAGAAATGACAAGATATGTTTCATTTGTAGGGTGAAAATGCATTTATTTTGCTCATATTTGAAATTGAAGGTTGCTCTTAATGAAATTCGAGTCAGAATATAGAGATTGCCAGATAATCTCAATCAATTCTTGATGATTGATTTCATCTGGATCATTCCATGCTTCGGATTGCTTCCATGATTTCACAAACATGTTCACAGTTTCTAAATTTGGCGGACATCTTTTTTTCGAAGAGTATATTGTGAGGAGAGCTTGAAGGTGTTATTATTCTAAACTGCTTAAAAAAGTCCAAGATGTCAATTCAAAAGTAATTCTAAAAAAATGCTATTATTTTCTGAGATGATCGAAGTGCTCATGATATTAAAGGCTTCTTTTGTACCCATATGTAGTGTTATGTTCCATTTATTTCAATGAAGTCATTTATTTTTATGGATTTCTTAAAATTATTTTCGAAAATATTGCGAGAAGGGAGGATGAGGGAAGGGAAAGTTCCATAATTGTGTATTATTCTGGATCTTTTCAGCGTTTTCTTCTGTTGCAAAATAATGATTTCAGTTTTTGTAACATCAATTTGTTCCCATATTTTTCATTATTCGAGGTTAATTTATAATAAGAAGTTATATTATTTACTACAGCAATGATTAAAAACTCTATTGTTCTTGATATATTTTATACAATTTTTAACATTAATCATCCAACATTTGAGCTTTTTATAAACTCTACTGATTAAAAATATGTTTGTTTAGAAATGCATCAGGAGATGAAGAATAATCTGTATGAATTCTTGTTGGATTGTCGGATTGTCTCGAATAGTTGGATTGTTTCACATAGTTTATTAATATTTCTGTGTTTTGTTGCATTATCTTAGTCTATTCCTTTCATTAAATGAACGATATTATGAGAAAGTGCTTTTATTGAAAAGAATTATTTTGTACAGTGGAATCAACGATTTTTTTTTGCTAATGACTCGTCCCCAGTAGGAATTAACAATATCCACAGCGGGAAGTTTGGAAATAAGAGATGCGAAGGGAAGCTTGCTCTAATGATATCTCATGCAGTTGATCAAACAAACAAAGGTGTCTCGAAAACTCAGCCATCATTAGATATCCAATATAGTGGGAAATTCTTGCGCTTTTTTAACAGACTGGAGAAACCTCCGAAATTCAGGAATGGAATAAGCAGTATAGCTGATAGGAATATGGAAAGCAAAAATAATTTAAGCAGGGTGCAATATTACATATTAGCAATTTTCCGATGTTTCGAATGAATCACGATTTGTTTGATGTAGGACTACTTCTTTCTTGTGCTTTCATCATATACTTTTCTAAAGCTCTTTCCAGGATTTCCACACATGTGCCATGATCAAATTCTTTAGCATCATCGAGAGGTGTTCGTCCATATCGATCCAATGGATCTAAACTGTTAAAATTTCAAAAAAGGGACAAACATGGACCATGATTTATAATGCTAACTGTCATTAATATACTTTCTATGCTTCAGAAGTTACCGCATTCACAGTTACCGCTTCATGCAATCACTACTGCCAATTATATATTCATATGCACTGAAACACTAGTGGGAATGATAACCATTATCAATCTCTGCGGCATGCGCAATATATTAGTAAAAGTATTGTCCAATCTTTACCTGGACTTTCCTGCCATCGTTGCAACAAAAATTTAAGGACATTCTCATTTCCATGTGCAGCGGCAACATGCAGTACAGTACGATCATCGTAATCTCTTTCAGCGATACCAGCACCCAACAAAAGATATCTGAAACAAAATAAAGAAAGAATAATAAAAGCTCATATGGCAAGTATTCTTTCACAAAAATTGACAATTCAGAAAAAAACCACTTAATTTCATGCCATAGCACGAAATTTCAACTCCACAGCATTTTTATCTTTTTATACAACTTTAAATAAATATATAAATAGCAACAACATGTTGATATTTATTTTTCTGATTTATTATTTCTTCTTTACTGAACCTGATATTTTTGAATTTCTCCAAAATCTTCATTTTCTCAAATTTTATGTCTTTAAAGTTTTTAATTGTTGCATTTATGAAGTTTCTTAAAATCAAATTAAACACGGATCATAAACGCATCCTAAACTCCCAAAAAGTCTTCGGAGAAACGTTCTTCTTCTCATCTTTCCTAACAAAGCTTTCGATAGTCAAATTGCTACCAAAATCCGATGTCATCAATTTTCATACATAATCGATTCGCAAAAAAAGAAGTATGAAATGCTTACCTTTGAATGGATGAAATATCACCAATAGTTGCAGCATACATCATATTCGACACAGATTCATGTTTCACTTCCCGAATTTTTTTTCGTGGATCAATTTTATGAGTGTCAGAGTAAACCTTAAATCAGATGGTCCAAAATTTATTGTGATTTTTGTATCCAAAAACTTAATTTCAATGGTAAAGAAATTGTGACAAAAAGCTCTACTTTTAAAACTATCAAAAAAAAGGAAATTTATTTAATCAGCCAAAACTTACAAGACTGTCATAATTATGAAAATTGAATTTTTCCACAAACTGTTCCGCAAATTTTACTCCTCGAACTGTATTGCCGAGTTGGTCAAGTGGTGGTGAAAATAAACAAATCCCCATGACATTTGGTACGACAATGATCATATCACCTGATACTCCACTTTTTGCCGGTAAGCCAACCTGAAAGAGACATCCATGCTAGGATAAGAAGAGTGATTTAGAAACTTATTAAATAATTATTCACTATGAAAAGACTCAGTGTACCTTGAAAGCGAATTGCCCGGAATAGTCGTACATTCCACATGAATACATCAATGATAACGTATCACGGACCGCTCGATTACACACAACTCGTTCCTCACTTAATGGTGATACCCCACCATTGGCTAATGTAGCTGCCATTACTGCTAACGTATCGACATTGGTTTCGATTGCACAAAGTTGAAAATACAAATCCAACGTATCCCGAAATTACAAAATAATTAATAAAAGCTAAATGTGAATTGAGAAAAAAGTGATAAGCATTTGCAGATAATCTAAAAAATGTAAGCCGATCATCAGCTTTCCAGAGCTGACTGTAACATCAGAATATAAGAGTAGTGGATTATATTGGATTATAGCGGTAGTGAAACATATATAAAACACAATATATTTCCGGAAATTTTAAAATTAATTCAGCAAAGCAATATAAGGAAAAAATTCAACAAAGTCAAGAGAGACTTGACACTATGCACATTCTATGCATATTTATGCCATCACTAACTCAGAAACATTTAAGCATTTCTCCTACTTTTTCCTAAATGAAATCCAAAGTTAAATTAGTACTTTTAACTATGAAAGTCAATAAGGTCAAGTTGTTTAATCTTCTATATCAAACTTTTATATAATCTCCTATACAAAAGGTAATGTGGCCATCATTGGATGGATAATTCTTCGAGAAATTTTAAATGTTCGAAAATTTTATAATTCTAAAATAAAATCAGTAATCTGGATTTACTTGTAAACTAGTCTTCGGCGGGAAGCACTTATGTTCACGCATATAGTACGATAGCGCATAATTTCGATCAGCCGTTTCACGTTCAGACAGAAAGACGGCATTATTGAAGCCAACGAAACCTCCGGCAGCAAACCGTTTGAAATACTGTAACGCAAAATCAAAACGATCGGCAAGAGAGTTCGACCGTTTAAGCAACGATGCTACTAATATAGCTCCAGCATTGATCATTGGATTATGTGGTTTATCTAAAAGTTATTCTTGCCATTATTCTCTTTTCATTCTTATTTTAAAATTCATTTTTAAAAATCTTTTAATTTCTAAATCTATCAGATTCATTTGGTGTATTTTATTTTTGCATATCAAAATTTTCCAGTTTTATTTAAATTTCAATCATAGCTGCAAATTTTTCATCTGATCACATATTTTGTACTCCATGCATATATACATGTAATTTTATTTTATGTTCCTTACATCTTCAAGATTTAATATAAGTAAAACAAAAAAAAAAATTCAGGAAACATTTTATTCATACATAACTGAGGAAATTTGATTTTTGATGAGCAAAAATCTCGATCTGATAATTGAATTTTAGCCTCGTAAACATCTCGATAGGAGTATATTCAGTTCTATTCACCTAGTTATTTTAGATTTCATTGCAAAACACAATTATAAAATATTCTTACATGCTAAACATTAGGATCAGAAACCAAAAGAAATCTGTTTTGCTAATTGCTTAAAAGAACTGATCATGAATTATTCAAACAAAAATATTTCTGCTAACATCTTTCAGCTTATAGTTTGCAGTTTATTTAAATTCAAGTTAAAGGCAATTTTTCAAAAAGAAAACATTAAACAATTAAATATTTATGTGAATGATATTATACCGTTAAAATTAATAGCACTATGAAATCATTTAAAATGATGAACTATTGCTATGATTTAAAATTTAACGTATTGATCAGTACAAAATACTAGAATAATCTAATAATATTCTCATTCTGCAATGCAAATTTCGCATAATTTTATTTTGACGAAAAAAAATTTGACAATCAATTTAGTTATCTTCGATTGCAAAGAAAAATCATATTTATGTATTATTTCACTCATTAACGAATACGTAAATATTTCTCCTTGCCAGTGCGACACAAATCAATTTTGACTAATTTTCGGAGGAGGCTTTAGAAATCTCAATAACTGCTGCACGTAATGGATGCTTCATTCAAGTATCAATAAAATGTTACATCCCTCATAAACTTCATTTTTTTTTAGAGACATATACTTTAACTAACACAACAGCCTGAAAAGGAGAAAAGAAATCACTTACGGTTATGATCTAGGCAAATTTCATTGAATAATCGACCCGATGGCTCTTGGCCAATATATCTATGTACCTTTAAAAAAATTTCAAACTTGAAATATATTAACAGAAGTTTTTTCTTTTGTTTTTGTGATTTCAAGTGGGTGCATATGATTTAATACTGCTGATAAAATTTAAAATTTCGAAATGTTTTATCGAATTAAAAAAAAAAAAGAAAAATGTGAATGTACCTCTTCTGCACCAAGTTCATCCATAGCAATAGCATAGGTGAAAGGCTTTGATACACTCTGCAAGCAGAATGGTACCTGCGTGGCACCCCATGATCGACGCTGTCCATCAACGGTACAAACCGACATGGCCCAATGTTTCGGATCCGATCTAGCCAGTTGCGGAATGTACGTTGCTACCTGTGGATATTAACCAGGTAGGATTATTCACTGAATTGAATATCATTTGACCAGCTACTCGACGGTCAATTAAGAAAATTACAATTTATTAACTGATCGTAGTGGATAAATATTATCAAATGAGACTAAAAACGAAAATTCTTTTCGAATAAAAAAATTTCAGTGTTTTGAACATTATTCAGAAAAAAAATAAAATGGAAGGCAGTAAAGTTTTGGAGTGCTCGTACGAATTGAAAACGATGAAATGGATAGCTCGGTCGCAAATGCCAGTCCATCCAAATGATTAGAAATTGATAAAATTAAAAAAATTCAGCCATGGTGATTTCACCGCAAATAAAAATATTCTTGTAGAAAAAAGTTTCAATAAACTAAAGATAAAATATACTGGAACGGGAAATTTTGCTATCGATTTTTTTCTTTTTTTCCTATGTAAAATCAAATAATTCAATCATCATGCAAAATTTTCAATGGCGGATGCAGAAAAAAAATCAATGGTTCGGGCTTCGTCTTAGAATAGACGGAACATAATTTTTATTAGCAAAGTAAATACACAAAATAAAATTCATTGATTGATCACTACGGAATGATCTATTGCTTAACAATCGCTGCTCTGCGTGTCAAAAAAGACATTAAAAAAAAAACTTTCCTGTAATCTGAGACGTATACCAAGATTTGATAAAATATAAGTAAATTTTTTCGACGAATTTGAATCACATAATATGAAAACGAGTTTATAATCTTGGTTTTTGCTTAGATCATAATGAACAAAAAGTGTTTGGAGTAAAACTCACATTTCCATCATTGAAATTACGGCATGATTCGAAAATTTCACCAGTAACTGCAATAAATGCTGGCCAATCGGGAATTACGAGCTGTTTTTTCAATGCTTTGGCAATGATACCGATAGCATCACCGACATATCTGAAAACAAATGCTCGCGGCTAACTTTGTTGACGATTACTCATAAAATTTGTAAACTTTTAATTTAGAAGAAACCTTTTGAAACTTTCTCGATCCAAGTTTTCATTAATCACTTCAGTGGGTGTCATATCTGGAACAGACTGCTTTCGTTCGTCATGTCGTATTGCATGTAAAAAGTTGGCTAAACGTGGATCATCACGTCTAATTCCAGTTTCATAAAGTAACTAAAGATGAAGTGATAAGAAAATTATTTAAGAAATTGCAATCGATAAAATGATTGATTTAAATTAAAACTAATTGTACGGTCTAAAATTTTAACTTTTCAAATTATCTCAATAGTTCAGTAAAACAACGGGAACAATGCAAGATTATCGTACTAGTGTCTGGTTATAAAACTTTCGGGTCTTCACTCAAAATTATACAATTAGTTTCCTTCCTTCCAAAAAAATCAATGCAAATTCCAATCAAGGGAAAAGTTTACAAATAAAATTCTATTCCAGTTAAAAAAAAAAAAACCATTTCCACTTTTTGCGAATTTTATCTCCAGTATTCAATAAAATGAGTCGCTCTACTTTGAATAAATTTTTATAATATAAAACAAATGAATTTTTCATAGGAAGCAATTATTTTAGAAAAACGGTCGGGAATTTTTGAAATTTCATTCTTGCAAGCATAACAGTTTTTGAATGTTGCAGTTTGTCATGCTGCTTTACGATACTTGGATTTGAACAAATAATGATATTTGAATCAAGCCTACTAGCAAATATCATCAGTGAACCGTAAATGGAAGATAAACGAATGAACATAATAAAGTTCTTAACTTTTCAAATTATCTCAATAGTTCAGTAAAACAACGGGAACAATGCAAGATTAGCAAAGAAAAAATAAAAGGGAAACCTTCAATAAACCAGATGATGATAATGTTTCGGTTTCCGTATTCTTATAGAGATCAAAAATCGCATCATCAATATGTGGGGCACCTTTTGAACTCACAGAATCCGTTGAAAATTGTCGTTCACGGATGCAACCCATCGAAGGTCTTGATTGTGGTAATTTATCACTTCGTCTAAAAATTTGCTTCTTCAGCAATGAATAACTGATTTTCACAAACATATTCCAACCATAAATACATCGAAAAATGTAATTACTTTCAGATATATCAGAAGAATGTTCTCATATTAGGGAACGAAAAAGTACCCTGGTTTTTTCGTGGCATTCACTTTTCAAAAATGATAACTTTATATATATCTGAGAAAAAAGAGCTTTCTTTTTTAATTTCTGACTTTTCTTCTATGACACAATCAAAGATGATCATTAAATCTAAAAGCAAAATTAAAGTTATAAAGCTACAAGGCACATTTTAGCAAACCCAATGAATACCATGAAAATCATTCATAAGGAGGAGCTTTAATGAAAAAAAGTTTTGGATAAAAAAGCAGCACAAATAGTTGTTATCCATTGTACTATTTCACTCTTAATTGGAATGCACAGTATTCCGGTCTAAAAGATTATATTACTGTGAAAGCTTCAGCATGACGTATACAAGATTTTACTTCACAATTAAAAACAAAAGAAGAATATTGATTAATTTTGTTTCAAAGTGCAAGATATTCGAATTAAGAAAAAAAAGGAGAAATTTAATAAATTTATTAATTCATTCCCTTCGATTAGTGAATTTATCTACAAATATACAAATCTCAGTACGTTTTTTTCTTTTCTTTGTAGCGAATGGTAAAAGAAATAATCAGCTGTATATATCAAAGGACGAGTTTGAAAGAAATAAGTACGAGTCCGACAATATTAAAGAATGGCCCGGAAGAGTAGAAGTGATGGTTTGACGATATCAAAGAATCGAACCGTTCGGCTATTTTCTAGGCCTCTATTTCATTTCATCTTGTTCTTTCTCGCATATTCTTCCTTTTTTCATTTTTTTCTCCATCAAAAAATATAATAGCAAGAAAATAACTTACCAGAACTAAAATATTTAGCTTAGATTTTGGAAATAAAAAATTAAAATCAGCAAACAATTCAATTACAAAAATTCAACTCATTTTGCATAAATGTCAATCCGTATAAGAGATAAAATTATGTCTGAAAGAAATAAAATCTCTATAAGAACAAATAGTATTAATCATAAGACTAGTGGTAAACAACAATTGTTGCTTTATAATCAACGGATAACAATAGACGATCACCCCTCATGTGATATTATCGATAACAGTGATGTCATTCGAAAAAAAGTTGAATGAGAGTAAACAAAGTTATAGAATTTATTTTATTAGTTTCTTTTTTCCTTTTCAACTAAAAACCATTGAAAGAAGGAAAAGGAAAGAAGCAGAAAGTATCGAAAAATTTTTTGGAATATATGAAAGGAAAAAAGAGAAAAAATGGAACAAGAAAAAAACACAGAAGAAATGATTATAAATTATGCAAAAGAAAATAAGGCAAAGAGAAGTCGTTCAAAACTGGAAAAAAGCGTACCTCCGAATTAAAGGCATTTTCAACGCTGATGATAGTTTATTGCTTCGTATTTCGAAGATATCTTCTGTCTTTCTCCTAAAGTGGACATGAAATGATATTTTTTGAAAAAATGCTTACCGAAAAAAATGAAAAACAGGGAACCAAAATCAAAAAAAGAGACAAAAACGGATTAAAAAACAACAGGCATCAAAATTCAATTTCAAAAGTGAAAAACAATCATTTTTAAATTTCAAAAAAAGTGAAAAAATTAACTCTTTTAAAGAAGCAAATTAGAAGGTGGTAATATGGGTGATAATGAAGGAGACTACAGGGAAAGAAAATGATGAAAAAGATGGAATCGCAATATCTATTTGTAAAACCTCCTCCCACTCCTCACCATAAAAAAATGCTGTTGACGTTTAGGAAACATTAAATGCCGTGATTGAAAATTCCTGCTTTCTTGATTCATATTACTTATAGTTCAAATGATCCGAAAGATAAAAAAGGAATAAAGAATGGAAAAAAAATGAAAGAGGAAAAAAGGACTAGAAGTGTAGGAGAAAATTTTTGAATGCTTGAAACTAAACAAAAATTCCTTATTAAAAAAAAGATTAAAATTTTAACAGCTGGAGTGTTATTACAACAAATTACGTTACGCAGATAATTTGAAACGTAAATGCATTTGCGGTCGTCTCAGATGCAGACATGCAATTTAATGATTATTTTTCTTTCAGCTCTTTTCACTGCATCCATTTAAATTCTAGGCCTTTGGCATCGATTGCTACTGCTATAACTTAGAAGTTGAGCCCAACAAAGCGGAAATTTGTCCAGGAGTAGGGAAGAGAGCAGAAGGGATGCAATCATTCCATTTTATTAGTAAAAATTTTTTTTAATGTTAAAAAATATGACAAACTAATAAATA
>UPTC01000462.1:0-37526 GCA_900537255.1 Acanthocheilonema viteae
TTCATAATATAAATGTTATTTTATTATTTTCTTTCCTCCAACAATATATTTTAACCAATGAAATCATAACATTCTCAGTTATAACAGAATTTGGTCCTATTTAGATAAAATGCTTACAAATGACTAAAGAAATGAAATGTTAACGAAAATTAACATTCCCAAAAATTTCTAGAAAATGTCTTGTTTTATAATTTTAAAATCAAATTTGTCAATTTGGATGAGGGAAATGAAATACGTTAATTTCAATTATATTAGAGAATAAACAAACTTTGATTGTTGAATTCGATTGTTTATGACAATGTTTATTGCAATTAATTCTGTGAAAGGTAATTTTAATTTCATCTTTTTAACATCAAATTTCAAAATAATTTTATGGTTAAAATCTCAGTTATTCCGAGTAAAAAATGTTAAACCATTAATTATTCAAAGTACAATTAAAATTTTTATGATATTAAAATGTAAAAATTTCCAGAAATATATACCTAATAGTTCAGTATATTTTGAGAAATGTATTGCTATCAATTAAAACATAAAGATAAAATGGAGTACCTGAAGAAATTTTTTGTTAATTTTAGCTTCTGATTTAGTTTTTGTAACATCAAAAATTTGTTTAGCCCAGTTCAGTACAATAACTTCAAGATCGATTAGTTCCTTGGAACCAATGCCGGATAAGTTTGTCGTATTCAATGGATCTGTTGTTGACATTACATCAAATGTTAACGAATCTTTTTCATTTCTATTTGACCCACCTGAAAGATTTATTTCCTATTAATGCAACAAGTTGCTTTCTTCTTTTTATTCAAACATTATAAAATGATTGGTTTATTTTTTGGTGAGCTGTTTTATAAATTTGAAAACAGTAATGAATTTTCCGTTTTATGAATAAATTTCAAAATATAAATGTTGTTTTCCATTTCAAAAAACAAATGAGAAATTACCATTCCTAAGAATATTACTAAATCGTCCAACAATAATAACAATAATTGTCTTTTGGTATTTGTCTTCACAAATAATTTTTGACGGCTTAATAAAAAACATGATTAACCCCATCTGCTTGGTAAATATTTAATATCTAAGCAGTCGAAATGTTGCTATCTGTTGATTAAAAGAATTACATACTATTGAATTATTGCTGAATAATTTCAAATAATTAAATTAGCATATTAGGGGAATTCTGAATAGACAGTAGGTAAATTATTTTAAATAAAAAACTAAAAATTTTCTACCAAACAATTGAGCAAAATCAATAAATGAGAAAAAGATTGGATGAATGATTCTCGACTACGGTATTGCCATGTTGCAGACGAGAAATGATCGATTAACGCTATTCGCTTTAAATAATTTTAGCTTATCGAATGGATGGTTGTGATGAATTTAGCATGCATCTCTGCTCTGCTCATTTCAAGCTTTTTCACATTTGAAATGAAATAGAAAAGAGGGAGAAGAGAATGAAATTGAAGGAAAAAAAAAACTAGAGGAAAGAACAAAATGAATGGATATGAGATGTTAAACAAAAATGGATTAATTCTCAAAAAAGAGTGAGAGAGAGAAAAAAAGAGAGAAATTGTTTTCTTGCAATGTAATATTTAAGCCGGCAATAGTCATTTTATCTTAGCCTATCGTAGTAAAAAATTTGTTTATTTGAATTATTCATGTAAAACCATCAATTATTGCAGTGATAAAGAAGTTAAGCAAATATGATAGTTATGGAATAAGTTAAGCTAATTTATCTTATTTTCAGATCTAATTAATATTTGCGATCTAATTGTATCATGAGGTACAGTTAGCTTGCAAATATTAATTAGATTTAAAAAGAAGATAAATTTCATAAATAATTAGAAATAAATCAAAAATATTTAGAATTTTAGTGAATGAAAGAAGCGGTAATTAGCAAATATTAATGACACATTTGTGTTAAACTTCTTCCATCTCTTTGATTTTTTATATAAAATTATTCGAAATCTTTAAATAAATATCCTATACGCTACTTCAATTTATCGTGAAACACTCTTAATGCAACGTCTTATTTGTTTTTTGAAATTTATTGAATAAGTTTAGTGAAAAAACTGATACAATTAATTATAAACTTTTAGATTATCAAATAATTTCAAAATTCAAAATTTAGATGTTAAGCCTAGTTTAAACACAATTCAAATATGTGGAATGAAATGTTCAAATTTTCACTAAAATGTGATATTTTCGCTAAAACTAAAAAATGTATAGGTAGTGAAAGAGGGGAAAAGATAAGAATTAGCCTTATCAAAGACTACTTTTTTCTTTTTACACATCTCTTTTCCAACTAACCGATTAACACTTTTCTTCTTATTGGTATTCCATTTAATTAATTTTTCATCTTTTGGCTATCCTTTGAAAAAGGACAAAAATTTTTCTCCAACAACAAATACTGCTACCATTACAATTGACCAAATTACCATATTACTTAAATAACCACTTAAAACTAATTTGTCATAATTATACATTTGTCCTATTCATTTACTTATTTCTTTGATTTATTTGCTTGTTTATTTATAGATTTGTCAATCTGTTTATCAAAAAAAGGAATAGAGAAGATCTTTACATATTCGTATATTATCCATAAATTATTTATGTTGCAATTGCTAGTTACTAATTTGTGCAGAAGTCAAATTTAAAAAAATTAAATTAAATTTTCGTAATTTATACATATTTAACGGCGAAAAATACCATAAGACGTTTATGCATTTATAATAATCACTTAATGTGAATATATAGCAGTAGCATTTCAATAAATACATCGTATAATTTAAAATTAAAAATTTTCATATGGAAGACAGAAACAAAGAGAAAGAGAAAAAAAAAGAAAGAAATAAGAAAAAAAAAATTTTTTTTCAAAGAAAGAAAACTTACCGCAAAATAATTCTCTCAAAATATGAGTCGTCGTTTTGATGATTGTTGAAGTATGATTTACCTGACGGACAAGAAAATATTCCCGTTTGCTTTTAAGAAAGAACGATTTAGCTTAGTTGAAATAAAAGTGATTACAAGTAAATAAGCGTTAGAAAAAAAAAATACCATCCTTTATTACCAAAATGCTATCGGTAATATTAGAACGAATGCTGTCCAACCCATCAAATAACCAAGTAAGCAGTTTAAATTGCTATTCATCCAACGAATAACAGGGAAGAAATTGCACCGCCTTCCTCTTCTCTTGCAAAATGCCTTAAAATTCTTTCATATCCTATGGGAGAATTATATACCCTCTTTCCATCATTTATAACTGCCTATCCATCTATCAATTCATTCATATCCAATCTATTCCTTTTTTATTTCACATCTAAAAAATATCAATGAAAATATTTTCAGGCAAAAAATTTACCACCATGCCCAATTTAAAAAATGCTTATAGCACTTTATCCAATCCAATTGAATGAATTCTTTTAAAACAAATGTTGAATGGTTCGAATTTTATCGTTATAATAACAAGATTCTTATCTTTATTGTTGTACTATTTAGCACGATATCCAAATAATGCTATATATTTTTCGATTTTCCATTTTAAAACTTTTGCTTAATTATTGCATGCCATTTTTTTTTCCTTACATTAATAGCTGATGAGATATACTTTTCATATTTTATTAAATTTTAAAAAGCCATAAGTATATACATATGATTAACTGGCTCTTTTTTTCTTTTCATCTTTTTTTTTTTTTTTGGTATCATTTTAAAGCATCCTACACCTGCTATTATTTTGTCCTTAAAACTAATGTCAAAAGTTCAATTACCTAATTTTCAATATTTCTTTCCTTCTTTGGTATAACAAGCAAATTTAGGATTAAAAAAAAGTCCGAAATTTCAACTGAATGAATAAACTATGTTCATTGCAATTAAGTCTTATGATAGATTGGCAAATATAATAGCTTAGATCTTGTGAAATATGAATAATTATGTTGACAGCTAATGTTTTTATTTTTATTTTGTTCTTACAATACATTCTTATTTATAGTAATTGATTTATAATTTCAATAAATTAGGCAAATTTGATCAAAAATATTTTGGAGTTCTTTTGAATGAAAAAAGTTTTGTTAGTTTGAAATATCCTCTATCTATCATTTGCTAGTTTTAACCTTAGTTATTTGGAAAAAAGTAATTAAAAGAAAAAAGAATTCAGTTTAAATTGATTATTTATTAGTCTAGATCAATTACTTACTTTTTTTCACCATATATAATATTCAATTGATCATTTATCGAACAAATTAAAATTAAATATAGTTTGTTTAAATTCTATCTGTGTAGATCAGATCAGGAATTCATTTTAGAATGAAAGTTTGATAAAATTTTTGCTGTTGTGGTAACAAAATAATTTTAAAGCATTCAAATAAGCTATTAAAATTTGTCATAGTGATTGATAAAATAATTTAAGGATTAAAATTCAACTAAGGGAATAATATTGTAAGAATAAAATTGCTACTTTGATATATCAAATTATACAAATTTTACATCTAATCGTTCATTTTCGCAACAATGATAACAAAAAAATAGGCATGTTTGGTGATAATGTCTTATTATAGCATTTCCGTTATTGCGGATAAATCAGCAACTGAAAGAACTGTTTAGCTGAATATAATGTACAGTATCTGTTAACAAACTGAATATAAAATTTAATCAATTTCATTAATTTAATAAAAAGACAAGCATTAAGTATAATTAGTTGTATGATTGAGTGCATATAAAATAGAAGCCTGAAATAATTTGATACAAATGTAAAATATTTGTTTCAGCGAGATATTTTTGATTGACAAAATTGTTTATGTATACTACACGTTGATAAGTAATTTCAAAATTTCATCTTAGTATTGAATTAACTTTTTTAAACATATCGAAGTATAATTAATTTTATTCATTACTTATATTTATTATTCATTTCAATTTTGAATATACTGTCTTCATTTGAATTTTGTTTGTTATAAATATAAACTTACTTTAAAGTCATTGTTTTTGCTGCAAACTCATTGTGAACCGATCATTGAAAGGCAGAAATCTTCAAATTATATCCACCCATCTCTAATCCTCTTATCGCCTTCCATACTTTACTGCATTTTCTCATTATGCATATATTACATCCTGGGATAATCTTATTCTAATATCAGAAATCCTTTAAAACGATGTAATATATTATTGAATTTTATTAATTTTTTATTTTATCATTATTAAAAATTATATGAGAGATTGAATTGCTTACAATTTTTCAAAAGCATTAAACTGTGGTAACGAAGAGCAAAGTGAAATAAAACATTTTGATTTTGATGATATAATAAATTGAAAATTGATCGGATGCAACCATATGAATGGAAATTCTGTCGCTAAAGCAGAAAATTGTTGCTTAAAGCAAGAGATAATTAATGCATTCAATTTGACTCAAAGCAATAGGGACATCTAAGCTATGCATCCAAAATTCTCAAATTATGCTCATATTCGAAACATAATCACTCATTCAATTTAGGTGTAATTGAATTTGCTACTTTTAGTTATCTTTTCTTTGAATTTTCGATTATTCACAGCAGGTAATATTCATATTCCTTATATCTTTCTCCTTCTCTCTTCCTCTCCCCCGCTCTCTCTCTCTCTCTCTCTCTCTACATACATATGTATGCACAGTATGGTACCATTTTGTATAAATATTTATGAAATGTAATTCGTAAATTACATTTCAAAATAGAAAATGAATATATGTAAATTATAATAATTTGAAATCAGTAATTTGAATAAATCGGTAATTTGAAATGAAATATTTAGTAAGTATAAAAAACAAGAAAGACATTCACAAAGTAATAATCTTTCTAATTAATTCTATTTTTGGCGCTGCTTTAAATTATGCTATCATTAGACTGAGAAATTCTAAATGAAAAAAAAAACCCGAACCATAAATTCCGGAAGATAATTTTCTTGCAATTTAAATTATAAATTTGTCCTTCCTTTTTTTTGGTAATTATTTTTCCCATAACGAACAAAAAAGCATATCAAATTTATATGTCATGTTTGGCTATGATTTATAAATTGTTAAGTATGGAGAGGAAAAAAATTAATAATTTATTAGCTAATATTCGTCTTATGATTCATATATTTTGCCATTTTTTTATAATCATTAAAAAATTTGAAAAAAAAATTATAAATATTATGGATTTAAATTCAATTCACATTTGCATTAATTTTTTTTGTTTGAATTTAAAACGTTTAATGTTTGATTGAATAAAAGTGAAAATTTACAAAAAGCAAAAGCGAAGATTTAGCTAATTAATTTAGCTAACAAAAGCGAAGATTTAGAAAATTTAGTTAATTTTTAGTATTATCTACAAATAATTAATTTTCTCCAATTACATTCAACACTTCGCAACTTCAAAACACTATTTTTGATGATAAACTTTAATTTATAAAAAAGTTCTCAAATTTGAAATTAAATTATTGAATATTGATTACAAGAATGGTAAAATGATTTCTTTTTAACATTTCAAAACACTGTATTTTATACAATAAATATGATACATACATGAAATGCAGGCATCGAATGAAAAACAGAAGGTTTTTTTCCTAATTTTAACAAGAAAACAACAATATCAATTTATTTTTGAAATGAAAAATAATGAATTCATTAGTTTCTCTAATATCTTTCTTTCCCCATTCCTCTATTTGTTAATGATTCCATGATGATATGTAAATTTATACAATTTAGATAGTACTGTCTTCCTAGAAATCTTAAAGTGAAGTAAAATTTTTTTTAATTCCATGAATTGATAGAAATATTATTCATTATGCAATGCAATAAATGCATTGAAATGAAAATTAAACAAAATACATACATTCATATATAATAACAAATAAATATTTTTTAAAAAATATATACAGCGCTTACAATGGTCAATGGTTGGCTTTGAATTTAAAAAGAAAAAAAAAACGAATCTACAAATTTTTCGATTTTCATTCTCAATTTTAAGATAATTAAAATATCATAAAATTGAAAATTAAAATTCCTGAACTGAATGATAACTAAACTCATTGCAGTATCAAAAAAAAATTCATCGCAACAACAATCAAATAACTCCTTAATTATTGATTTTACAAAACAACAAAAATGAAAATATGCATTTAAAACAATAAAATTGTACTTTTTTTTAAAAAAAAAAAAAAAAATTTTCAATTATATGCAAAAATTATGGCTAGCAATGTGATGACATATGTCGCATTTCACTTCACAACACCATATGAATTTACAGTTACACTGTTGCTCCTCTATCATACGAACTGTTTTATGACCTCGTCCACAGCATATCCTGCAATCAATTAAAAAATTTTTTGAATTGAAAATTTTCTTTTCTTCGAAATTTTCAGATTCAAAAAAAAATTTTTTTTGAGATTCACTACTTTTTGGTAGTGAAATAATTTAAAAATCTTAAGATTTGAAACTTAAATTTTTTCCACGTTTTGAATCATTATAAATTCTTTTTTTTTTTAAAAAGCTATTATTAACAAATATTTTCCTAATGTAAAAATTGCAAAAAACGTACATATTACACTTGTCGAAGCATTCTCGACCTTGTGGACTTTGAATATCGTTTAATTTATCTTCCTTGCAATAATCCAGTGAATCATCCAAATAAACAAGTTCATTGTCTAAGATTGATCTTTGTTCGGATTTGTGCAGATATCTTCCAGAACGACTTCCTATTTTCTCCATCCGTGGTACCAAAGTTTTACCTTCAGATGATACACTAACCTAAATGTATTGATTTCATTTTAAAATTTTTTATTAATCATATTCTATGATGAATACAAANAAAAAAAAAAAAAATATACCAACAATCAATAATAACCTTAGCAGCATGTAAATATTTTTTTCGTAGCAATAAGCCAACTTCCTCAAGTTTTGGCACAACTTTCCAGCATGTTTGCATCACGCATGAACCACTTACACCATGACATTTGCATTCTCGATGCACATTACTTGATATTGCTTTTCGTCCAACACGATTATTATGCAAATTCATCATCGAACTAAAATGTGAAATATATTTAACACCATCTCTTAATTCACTTCTTCTGAATTATTTATAAAAATATTAAAAGCAATAAAATCAATCAAGAATTTCAAATTCATGCTAACAGATATTAAATCAATTAACTTCATCTACTTGTTACATGATCTAAAAAACTAGAAAAAAAAAACATATACAAGAAATGCTTAAAATTTTGTCAATTATTTGGAACAATAAGTAGGAACAGTTAAATTACAACTAAATTTAAATTTACAACTATGTAGAAAATATTTTTTCCATTCTTAATTCAATAAATAACATTCATTTGCTTTTTTTTTCTCTGTTGTTGTAAGTGTAAACAATTCATCAAAATTATATACCTAAAATTAAACACTATAATATTCATAAGCCAAAGTGTTATCATAAATCATTTACTGATATTAAATATTTAAGAGGTAAATAAATTAATAAAAGAGATACAAGTAAATAAAGATAATTAAATAACTAATCTGTTTGTATCGGATAAAAAAAAATATCTACAAACCGAGCATCATTTGTATGTGTTAAATCAGCTGCATCCATAAATTTACGTCCAAAATTATTTGCAAATTTAACATTATCAGAGCAACCAGCCCATCGAAATTGTTTTGTAATACGTTTCGGATGTAAGCCACAGCTACAACTTGCAATTGTACCTTGCGCACATGCTCGTGCTAATGCATGACTTACTGCAGCAGATGATAAAGCGAATACATAAGCAGATTCTTTACTTCCAACTAAACACTTTCAACAAATTTATTTTGAAATTTTTTCCAGGAAAGATAAATTACAATGATAATACATTCTTAATTTTTAGCACAAATATGATGAAATCTATAATAATTCCTCATTCTTATTATAAAAAATAATTCCAAAACTTTCATTAATTCTCAAAAAAAAAAGTAATAATTGTTTTCAATTTTTTATTCATTAAATAAAAATATTTAATAGTAATTATGAATTAACAAATTTATATGATATATTCTAACACTGAAAGACTAACTACTATAAAGGATGAAATTTTAATAATTTGATGAGAAAAGATCAAATTTTTATCTATGAATACTATTTCACATCTAATAAAAATAAACTCTAATCTTAGAAATATATTTAAAATATACTTTTAAGATGAGAAATAGCAAAACCGTTGCGACTTGCTGAGCAATTCCATCGTTGATCATGAAACTGATTTCTACATTCATATACCGCAGCTTTCAAACCTTTTACAATATAACGTATTGCTGTACGATGTCGTAAACATAGATCATTTTGTCTTCTTGTCAATCCCGGTAATAAACCACAAAGAACACCATCATTACGAAATACATTATTTGATGTATCAGGAAGTAGCCTATAATTTTAATTTTCAAACATAAATATTTTCAATCATTCTAGTAACATTTAAAATCTCACAATAATCAATTAATATATCTTTTTTAAAATTTTCAATTTATCTATTGAATATTTTTAAAAGAAAAAAAAATTTATTAATATTAAGTAATTTGTGAAAATATTTAAATAAATTACTTAACTAACAGTATAATTCAAATAAGCAATTTTTTTTTTCTTGTCAAAGAAAGCGATAAAAAAAAAAAAGAATAATAATAGGACAGCAGAAGACAACACAAAATACGTAATTTATGATACATGTTTTATATCTATCCGTCGTATCAGCCATATTGAGATTTACAACCGAATGAGATTTACAATCAAATTAATGTTTTTCTACTCTTCTGACCTTTCAAAATTCTTAAAACAACACCGCCATCAAAATTTTAGCATTGCACACCTGGTATGCCAAAATAAAACAAATTATAATGTCTTTCATTTTCTTCCATTATTTTAACTTACGAAAAAAAGAGCTATAACATTTCTCATATAATGGGAAAATAAAAATGAGCTCAAATGTAGGAAAAATTTTCAAGAAATGAAAAATAAATGAAAAGGAATATAATTTGATATTTGATAATAGATTGTATCAGTTATAAATAAATCAAAGAAATTTTAAAGAAATGAAAAATAAGTGAAAAGGAATATAATTTGATATTTGATAATAGATTGTATCAGTTATAAATAAATCAAAGAAATTTTAAAGAAATGAAAAATAAATGAAAAGGAATATCACTTATAAATAAGTCAAATATTTTATTAGTGAACGCTGATAAAATGATAAAAATGATGAAAACAAGAATGTTTCTCTCTTGCTATAATTTATCTTATCTTTTCTTAAGTTCAACTTAATTAATGAACTACTTTCAAATAGCATGATTTCTCATAATAAATATAGAAAACTTAGATAGCTCATGTCTAGCGTTATATACCACAGATTCATTATATGCTGTAAATTAATCTATTCGTATTTATGACAGCATTTGATAGTCATATGTAAATTTAAATTAGTATTTCTATTGAAATTTGATACTGGCATCTTGAAGGAATTTAATTAATTTAATATTTCATATGATTTATCAATCAAAATTTTCACTTGTTTTACTAAAAATTTTAAGCAAAAAAGTAAAATACAAAATAAAAAAAACTAAATTGAAAAAAAAAAGGTTTATTTTAACAATTCTTTTTCTTTACAAAATACAATTTTCAATAATAGACTTTTTTTTGCAATTTTAAATGAGTTTAAGTTGAATAATTTAATTGACTAAATGTATTTTAAATTAATTAGGATGAGAAAAAAAAAGAAAGAAAGAAAGAAAGAAAGAAAAAAAAAACTTACCACCAACAATTTAAAAATGAATTGAAAAGAATGGATATTAAGAGAAGAAGTAAGACGAACTGGGACGACATTCTCATATTGATAGTACTGAACTAAGTAAGTGATAGTAAAAGGGCAAGATGGTATTTATAAGAGTGGATCGATTGAAGTAGAATGGATCATTCGCAGCATTTTACAATCATGATAACTGTATCACCAAAGTAATCTTGAATGGATGCCGCCTTATTTTTATTGCTACCATTGTCCAACACCAACTCTACTACCCTTCTTCTCTTACACTAATTAAGCTATAATCTCATTCTCATCGTATTCATCCAAAAATCTCTATAACCTATATGAGATGAAGAGAATTTAGGATCATGAAGATCTCCTGAAAATTGTAAATCATCATTTATTGTAAATCATCATTAAATGATTTATCATTCATTGATCGTCTTTTAACACAACTCTCTCTCTCTCTCTCTCTCTCTCTCTCTCTCTTTCCCTCCTTTATTCTTGCTAATAAATGACATGTTTTCTAAAATTACAATATAAAAAACATCTTTTATTTTAATTTTACTAAATTTTTAAAGGAAAAATTTCGCTTCCACTTTTTTTTTTGTTAAAAGCTTTACTCTACTATAGGTGAAATTCAGCTATATAAATGAATTCTGATACTACATTCAATATTGATAACTCTGCACGACATTTTCCAATCTCTGAATACCACCTTACTCTAAAAATATTGTACATTTCACTCCAACCTTCACCTTTCGTCTTTTTGGAATATTTTCGTGATTCCATTAAATCCATACTCACTCACTGATATTTTCAAAATTTAGATTAAATTAATGCGCAAGAAAATTTGAATTCAAACATTTTTATCACTGAAGAAAGCAATCTAACAGAACAATAAACAACAACCATTTTACAGTAGAACAAAAAAGACATTTTTTAATGCACCATGTGATACACTTCAAAGTAAGGCCCAATAAAAAGAATCAACGAACTGCTGGACAACACTTCAATTGATTAACAACGATCCTATAAAAATAGAAAAACCTAAAGTATATAGACATTACATAAGGATGAACTGAATTAGCTGCTTCATATATTGCTTTCTAAACACTCACGAAGCAATCTTCTTCCATTCTATTTCTTTTTTTTTTTCTTCAAAAGGATATAAGATAATATAAAAACGGGAATATACTGACAACAAAAGAGCATATCAAAGTCTTAACACTTCTCTATTTTTAGTGAGATCAGCAAAATCGAAATACACAAAAAGTTGGTATGTTACTGCGGAGCAAAATGAAGAAGTGTTGAGACTTTAATATACTATTTTGTTAAACCTTTACAGATGTTCTTTTTCCAGTAATATATATCTTCCTTTCATATATTGATAATTAAAATCTTATTTCCCTCATTATATATCCCTGATCAGTATGTTTCGATTTTTTATCATTTTATATCCTTTTAAAGAAAAAAAAAGAAGTAGGATGGAAGAAGATTGCTTCGTGGATATTTAGAAAATATTATATGAAGCAGCTAATTCAGCTCATCCTTATGTAGTATTTTTGTTTTTGTTTTTTTTTTTTATTTCCACGGGATCGTTGTTAATCCATTGATGGTTCATCCACTAATTTAATTTTTTTGTAGACATACCTTTTTACAAAACCGTACTATTGCTGTTATCTAGCTATATAACAGTAGTAGAAAATACGCAACTCAACGTAATTAATTGTAACCCTATATTCATTACTTATTTTGTGTAACAGATTGAATACAGAGGAAAACAAAGAATAAACAAAAATGATAAAACATAACAAGAAAAATAATTTTGAGAAGAAACAACAAAAAACAGCTTCACATGCTAAACAGACAAAGCCTTCGTTGAGCAATCTTGTTTGTTGGATTCAGAAGTATGTGTACCACCCAAACCATTATGCTTCTGAAAATCAAATTAGATAGTCTCAAAAATTGTCCTCAACAATAACAAATCAACTACTAACAAACTTTCGATGTTATCTGAATGCTTGAACAAAATTTTGAAATTTTTTGAAGAAATAAATCAAAAATGTAGTAAATTTACATACCAAAATCGTATCTTTGATTTTCCTTTTAACACGTAGTGCAGTATGTCGACAATCAATGCTTGCACTCCAGCATTCGTTCATCAGTTCACAGATTTCTTTCAGACATGGCTAAAAGTAGAACATTTTAAGTGAAACCTTTAAAGCCAAAAATTCATGAATTTAAACTAAAGAAATTGATTCGAATAAATTTTAAATCATTAAGAATAGCCTGTTAGAAATATTGCAAAAGAAATTACATCTCTGATCCAAGCATCCTCTAATAATGGTCTCTTGCCTTCGAAACATACAAGCTTACGCATTTGTTCGAATGATGGATCGGGATCAACCATACCATCAAATGGTTGCATCGGAGGTCGCGCTTTTAATGACTACAAATGGCTTGTTGTATTGAAATTACGCATAACAAAAATTTCCTTACTGCAAACAAAAAAAACTCGAACATAAAAGAATGAATTTTAAACTGACCATCGAATTGTCGGAAATGCTTTGATTATTCACTACACCGCTCGAAACATTGGTGATATATCTGGGTGCATCAGAATTGGCAGTAAGCCCAGGTATAAGTTTCGTCGTGCCACTTCCACTACCACTGCTTCCAATCCCGCTGTCACTTTCGGAAGCTCTTGAAAGGCAGTTGTCTTCCTAAAAAATCGTCCTTAAAAATATTTTGATTGATCGCCAGTATTACAACTAAAACAGATATCTCTAAACATTTTAACCAAAAGTTTACAATAAAATCGTCTCCAGAAAATTTAGTAAGGAAGATTTTTAACTCAGCTCTTTAAATGCTGAAATAAATAACAGGTAAAACCTGAACTGTGTTCTAGTACATGAGTAATTAAAATAAGTACCTGTTTATAGTTTTTCATAATTACCGAAATGAAACACTAGCTAAAGAATGAAATTCCTTTATTTAAGTAAATCATTTAAAACAAAAAAAAGGATCACAATGAAAGAGAAAAATTTGATCTTAAACTGACCTGAATTCGTCGTAGGATTTCCCAAATAACTAATGCGAATGAATAAATATCAGCCATTTTAAAATGATGAAAATTTTTAACATTTAAAGATTTGTCAAGCAATTCCGGCGCCATATATCGTTTGGTACCCACTTGTATATTTATATCTGTTCTAGTTTTCACCATATCTTCACTTAAAATGTAATATTTTGCATTTTGGAATTTTCTTGAAGAGGGCTAATTATTTCCTAATTTCAGGAACTTTCTCAATAAACCAACTAAAATCGAATGAAGGTTACAATTTAAAAAATATATACTTACGTTAATGCTAATCCAAAATCAGCTATGCAACAAACATAAGGCCTTTTAACGATGATATTTTTTGATTTCACATCACGATGTACAATAGACGGTTTTTGCGGTGTGCCTGTTCCATGTAAAGCACTATGCAAATGCTCCAAACCGCAAACTGCACTGAAACACAAAGAACTGGGTAAGAAATTTTTCACAATCATTTCTAATGGCTGACTTCTTGCAGTTAATCTTTCAAGATTTTCATTCTCAAAATACTTATTAATATTATATTCTACCACTTCCGGTTTTTACCATTTGTTCACAACGACAGTGAGTAATTGTTTATGGAAATGCGTCTTACCTATAAGCCAGATGTAGAGCTTCACTCACAGAGAGGGTTTCTCCACGTTGCAAATATTCAAAAAGAGAACCATAAGCATGAAAATCCGTAATCAAGAGCATTCGAGTGATCGAATCCTCGCTTCCAATATCGGCAGCAACAAATTCTGCACAAAACAAAATCAACTCTTAAAAGCTGTAATCAACGTTGTTCATTCATAGATATAGTAATTACTTAAAGAATACTTACGTAATATGTTCTCATGATTCAACATTTGTGTCTGATAGATCTCTTTTTCATTCTTCCACGAATCTTCTTCTGTAGTATAAAATGTCTAAAAAAAAACAATGTTAAAAATTAACACAATTAGATAAATAATACTGCCCACAAAATAAAGATTTCAAATCGAAAAATAGCAAGTTCACCTTAACAGCAACAATACGATCACCACGATAGCATGCCTTCTTAACTTCGCCATAGCGTCCTTTACCTACTACAGATAAGAATTGAAGATCCTGCGCAACAGTGCGTTGATTTAAGCTCGCAAAACCTGAACCTGAACCGCTACTGAAACGACATTTTATTAGCAACATAAATAAGAGATAAAGTTATGAATAATTGTAGCCAAATGAAAGTGACAAACTAAAATATTGCAATGTTCGAGTAAACAAAACGTCCATTGTATTAATACCTAATATCACATAGCATAGGCGCTTTTTCGATTTCATCTGCATCCATCACTTGTGTTGACCTATGAAGCGATGGCTTCAGTTTTAAAGCTATAAAATTTATCACTGCAAACATCTTAAAAATTAATGATTAGAACGTATTTCTCCATAAATATAAAAGTTAAACTATCACATAAAATCATCCTTCTTTTACATTTCAGATGAAAGAAAAAAAAAATGGATCCTGATTAGGATCTATTAATCCATAATGTTCAAATTCAATTGCTCATTACAGCTTACAAGAAATTTCACCTATGAAATTCCCTCGCCAAAAAATAAGTAATGCAATCCCAGAGAATACTGAAAGAAATATAATAACCGTGACTGTCATATAAGATGCATAACGATCAACGATTACTCCTGAAAAATAAGTAAATATGAAAGCACTCTTTTCTTATATTTCGGATAAAAGAAAAACATCCAATAAAGAATGGATCTTCATTAGAATCTATTAATCCGTAGTGTTCAAATTCAAGTTGAACATAAAAAAGGACATTCATAAAAACATTTTTTTGCTCAACTTCAATGTTCATGGTAAGATTGTCATTTATTCATATTAATTCACTATTTTGATAAACTAATTTATTTCCATTTCATTGATTTAGTCGTAGGATAAAAATATTTTCTTTACAAAACTAACAAATACCTTCCGGTGAAACATTTGCATAAGCTGGAACAGACAAATTAAGATTACAGTAATTTCCTTCCCGACAGCATGCAATACTTTTTGGTCGAGCATGTGCAACTAAATGTGCTTTACACTGAAAAATATTTATTTAAAAGTACTATGTACAAATTATCAAATAATCAACAAATAACTGAAGTGATATGTATTCCATTTTTCTTAATAGTAGCTTTTTTGTTCAATATTTCAATTCTCATAGTGTCTTGAAATTAAAAATACTATTTTAATTCCTATTTTTTATTCGAGACACTATCATGTAGCTGATGTAATTGATATATAAATATGATTTATTTAATACTATTTTATTTCTAAACCTTTTCAACAGTACATGCAAAGAAATGAAGAAAACAAAAAGTAAAATTTTTATGCTGTAACTGTCTTACTGTAAAATAAGAACCGCCTGAGCCACGTGTTAATGGGGCACAACCGAATAAATGCACTGTCTCTACTTGCTTCAATGTCTCATCGTAGATCTGAAAATCGAAATGTCAAATAGCAGGATTTCAGTTTTATGAGTCAGTATACGAATTTATAAAAAAGAAACTAGAAGTTACAATTCATTTGATATGGAACATACTTCTTCGGTGAAATGGAAGCAGGAAGCTTCCAGATGTTTGATACATGTGAAATTCGTAAATCCGCCACAGAATTCTGGGGCATAATTGCAGTAACAAAAGCTTCGTTCATCTTCATATCTTGCTGGTGCCTAAAATTTCATTAAATTATGTCTACATCTCAAATTAAAAAAAAAATTAAACCATACAACTCATTTAGAACTTTTTTGTAATAGTTCCGAATGAAATAAATAGACCAAATAAATTAAATCGTTGTTCAGCGTTAATATCAAATGTAAAATAGTGATTTACAGCTAGGATAAGAATCATTCTTGCTTTAACAACATGAATTCAGTTCCTTTCTCATCGCATGTTTCCTACAGGAAGAGAGCTAGAAAGCAAAAGATACGACTATAAACCTCAAAAAAAGTAAATAAGTCGACCAAAGATATGCATAAAGTATGTGTCTTTTAAATGCTAATATCTAAATAGCATACACTTTTTCTTTTCCGATCAGCTTCTGATTCAACTTTGCTTGAATTAAAATGATAGGGTCGTCCTTGCGCATCAATTGGCACCGATAAATCACCATCTGCGTCATATCGTTCAGCCGAATCGAGATCTTGCTTATGGCCTTGAAAATGAAAACCGATTCACTTAATGCATTTGTATTGCATATATTTGTATTATTAATAACCACTACAAACGTGTAGCATTCAATAATAATGTAGAAAGCAGCTTACGTATGTGAGACTTGAAAAGAATTTTCTTCCACAGATAATAAAATTTACAATCTCATGTTTTCAGAATTTTAATTTCTAAATTCAATAACTATTATTGATAGTGACATTTAAGTTTAATAAAACCAACTGTATTCATGCAAGTTCCCATTCACAGACAGAAAGAGAAATCCAAACAATAAAACAACAGTGAATATTTCAATCATTTCGAACATCCATAATTTAACCAATTTCATCTGAAAATTTGTTGTTTATTTCACTCCCCAAAACTTGAAATGTAAAATTTTTAAAAATCTATACAAGAACAACTTTTCAGTTGCTACAGCCTTCATCATAATTGCACGTCCAGAGAAAAAAACTTCCATATCCCATACAATGAAACGTTAGATAAGAACTGATAACTAATACACCGATACCTTTATATCACAGAGTGATCAACAGACCGCAATTAATATTGTCGAATCATAAAATTCTTGATTCTTTAATATTTATCGTATTAAGTTATGGAAAAGAGGAATAATAAAGGAGTTACAAATCAAATTGTTTTTTTAAACAAAACTAAGTTTAATATTGTTATTAAAAGAAAATATTCGCCGAAATGAACTATCAACTGTGCAAAGTACACTTAGAAATTAATTAATATTAATAGAGGATGTTTGCACTAATAGGATTAATATTCAATTGAAACATCTATACGAAAAAGTTCTTTAACCAAATAAACAACCAAAAGCAGAAGAAAAAGATGAATTTTAAGATGTGTTGCAGAGTAAAAAATAAAACAGGAAATTATGGCAGCCGGAAAGAGAAAATATCAGTACAGTGTGGATCATATTCAATAACGATACCAGAAGGAAAAATAAAAACTAAAGCAAATAAAAAAGCAAAAGGTAAAGATGTATGCTACTCGAATCGTAAGTGCATTTGCTCCGACATAGCGGCGCCATTTACCATTTCCAATTAGTTCATCTATCAAAAATGAAGCGCGTGATTTAAATTTTAGCAAAAAAAAAAAATTTTTTTTTTGCAACTAAAATGGAATGATTTTTTTTTCCGACCATTCTCCAATCTTAGATAAACAGAATCCAATGAAATGGAATTAATTGTTTCAGATGTTACTTCTCACTTCATTTCACCATTGTTTGCCCGTATATTTATTTTTCTATAATTTCGGAATAGTTCACCTTTAGTTACATTAAAAATGATACCTGCACAGTAGATGGCGTTTTTTTATCGGATAATAATTCTATATACCCCAATTCCAGGCATTTCCGCTAACTTCAATATAATCCTGATCTGGAACAAAAAAAGCACACCCTTGGAAACTTCTAGACAGTACCTAAAACTAAAGCAATAAATAGTCCATGTTGCATTATAATACCGGATCCTGATGGTATGAATGCAAACGGTATAATACCAATATTCTCGAACAGCGTCGTTTATAAAATTATGGAATGCTTTTTAAATCAGATCTCCGAAAGGATCGGTTAAAAAATAAAACAGCTATTACGGTCACATCCAAAATTTAGAATCTTCTTGCACTATTGCACAACTACACTATTCCAGCAAAAAACGTACATCTACACAAGAACTATGCACATTGAAATTTCGGAGCTTATTTCTAAAATTTCAATGTACATTGTAAACCTTTATAATTCGATAACCAGCTCAACAAAAAAAAATTCTCAGTTCGCTAAATCCCGAATATAGCTAGTGTATTAATCTTTGTGCCTTAATTATAATAGATTTGTAATAACTTTATATTTTACAAATTTCAGCTCCTATACCGTTGAGACAAACTCTGGATTGGATTACCGAACAATTCCAAATGAAATAAGGACAAAAACATCAATCCTTCGTATGAAGATTTAGTATAATGTCATCAAAATGTTGGATGTAATGCATTAGCTTTATGCCAGATATCGTAAATCTCGAGAATAGAATTTATGATTTCACAGCTAACAAACTGCCCCGTTCAATTCATTCCCTGATTAGACACATCAGAAACTAAACAATCAGAATAACCAAATAATTTAGATATCACACTATATAACAATAAAATCTGTAATTAGTTATTCAAAAAGCAATTTATAAAAACTTGACCAGGAAGCATGTAGCGTAAGGACATCCATGTTCAAATTCAGCACTTCATCCTTTGCCTTTCAAAAAAGAAAGTTTCATTGGCAAAATGATTAAGATAAATGAAAAAGAATATACCACAATAATATTCATACGCGAAAGCTTTCAAACGAAAATTAGAAGAAATTTTATATGCGCTCAACAACAAATGATACAATAAAAGACGAAAACTTTCTTGAAAGTTCGGAAACAACTTCGACCATTTAAGTCGAATCCTGCAAAATCACATTTCATATTTAAAAGCAATAATATGCAAGAAACGCAAGTTAAACTTTCTCATTTAATGGTAATGGAACAAAGATACAATGAGCAAACCTATCACCAAATACAGAATACAAATTATATAACCATTAAAATATCAATAATTTAAATAATTCTGAGAACAATGTTACAAATGAAAGAAATCGATTACCCATTACAATAATATAACAACGCTTTTTTTTATTAAATAAATTATTAAACGAAAAAATCCTTGAGGAGAAATTTGGGAACAGAAAAAAACCCCAGAAACATCAGACATGCCTTTAATATTGTCAAAAACTTTTAATCCATTTTTCATTCCATTTAAACATCCTACTCAATATAATTTAAATCAAGTAAAATGTACATTTAATAAATTAAATCATGTTCAAAGCAGACCTACAAAAAATATCGAGTCTTCTAATCTCGTTTGACGAGTTGAAGCTTGCACAAATGGAATTAAATACATGAAATCTAAAGGAAAATACAAACAAAATAATACTAATACTTAATGATGACTGATGATGATACCCACCCCTAAGCTCAACAAACAGTATACACAAAAGAGAAATTACATGCGCGGATCAAAGGGAATGAAATCATTGTCATTGTTTCCAACAGTCAATGATTGAAACCGTATTAACCAAAATTTTAATTCACAATGAAATTAAAAATTTCGATTTAAACTTTTTCGATCTCAAAATTATCTTAATATTTAATAACTCAATTAAAGAAGAAAATATATCACGAATAAACATCGGTTTTAATCTCACATTAATGAAACGGTTTCATTTCAGAACGATCACGTAACATCTCACACACTTCATTCCCCATTTGAGAAATCAAGACTAAGATTTTAATATATACTGAAAGAGAATATGTTCAATAGGAATGGACATATTAACTATGATACAAGTTGAAACAAACATGCAGATGTTGCATACAGTCCCACCTTGCTCATACCCGTATTAAATATATCATTCAGTCAATCATCACATGATAAATCATTCATCGAATTGGTGAGAGAAAAAAAAAAGGATCATGATACAGCTGCATTTCACAGAAACTTTACAATACTAATATTAACAACTGGAAACAAAATATATGGTATAAATCAGATTACATAAATACAGATAGATCCTTTCAATAGTTGCTTCCTCTCTCTAATGAACAGATTACTACAAATTTGATTATCCCAGAAATAGATTCTTCATCCTCTCAGTGAAAATAAGAATAGCCATCATGTAATATTTCATCCATCAAAAAATATGTGATTCCGAAGTCAAAGATGATACAGGGATAATATTAGGATTGGTTGATGAGGATGAAACAATCCCAAATAGAGATGCTTGATAACTGTCATTGCAATAGATTGAATTTGAGCATTTTGCTAGTACCGGTACTGGAACAACTGTAACTGTATGCGGATTACCACTACGGATGCTAGCAAAAGAGGCATCACGTAGCTGTGCTATTTGAACAGTGATACCATGCGGTACATTTGGACGATTCTCCATTGATAATGCGAACGATGAACAATCTCTTACTGTCCCATTATTCAATAAATGTGAACCAATATAATTAGCTGGAATTTCGTGGCAAAACTATTACCACAATATGAGGTATTATATATGACGGGAAAGAAAAAAGCTTCACACAAATTACATTACTTTGACAGACAGTAAAAGTCTTTCGGTGATTTGAGAAAGCCATGTCGCATCAGCAAGCAAATTCCTAAAAACACATTATCTAGCAATTAAAAAGCAATGGAAAAACAAAGCAAGACAGAAAGAAAGAAATCTTTCAAAATAACACCGGTTCAATTTTTTGTCACAACAAGTGGTCATACGGAAAGACTGACCGATTATTTACTGCAGACGTAATCTTATGTCAGGAACGGGCAAGCATACAATGTCGACTGTCAAGCCGTCCCGCTCTATCACTCATTAATAAGTTTGAGGATTAAGAAAACTGGTTACTACATTTATGAAATCATTAATAAGAAAGGGTTTTATGAACCGATGCAATTTATTCCATTTAAATAAGCTTCCTTTGTTACTTTATGCCGGCGAAAACAGTGCAATTAATTATAATCACTCCTCGTTTAAAAATGAAAATTAGTTAATGAATTTTTAAAAAATAAAGAAGAAAAACAAAACCAACCTCCAAAACGAGCTTCCATATCATCCGCTGGTGGTGCTACTTTTGTCTTACGTGTTGTTTGCCGTGGAGTAGTGTTCTGTTGAATCTGATATGAAGAAGTGCAATTTGAACGCTGCTTATTTCTACTTGCAACGTTCACTCCCCGCTGTATATTACCCGTAGCAGTGTACGAATTCAAGCCGTAAGCTGAAAAGAATTACGTATCATGCTTTCATCTTTCCTGAGTTTTAGGAATACTCACGGTTATCTCTATAAAAACTTGCTGCGCTGCGGCGTAAAATCAACATGCATATTTTCAATTGTACCTTGATAACAGTACAGTTAATTACCTATTAGTTTGATGATAAAGTAATTAATATTGGAATTATTCACTCGTATTCAAGATTTTGAATTTCACACATACTTGGATACATCCGCTCCTTGGAATTAATACGTACTACATCTGGGATGGAAGTGGCAGGATAACTGCTTCTTTCATTTTTCAATTCTGGATGAAAAACTAAAGTTTTTTCAGTTCCAGATGAAGAATGATGATGACCAAATCGTCGATGTAATGGTACCTTCACAGTTCGCGCACTTCCTACTACAAAATAATTAAGTCATTTTCAGCATCAAAATTTAAAAATAAGCATTTTTCATCCCACGACTGATATTTTTCATTTTCTCAAAAAACAGAGCTAGTTTGTATAAAGCGCGAAAATGTATACCATTTGTTGTAGTCAAAGGGCGAACTCTATTCAAAACTGTTGGCTGAACCTTTGGTACTGCTATTTGCCTTATTGTTGGCTCTACCCGTGACTGATGTTCTGCATGCCGCACTTCTGTACAGCCGAATTCATTCATCTCTCTTTCACGATCTTTTCTTTGCCTCTGCAACAGATCAATTCCTCAATTCATTACAAATGAATTTAAAGGACGAGTTTAAAGAAAAAATATATAAACTTTAGTTGTGGAATTTCCTTAATTTTCGAAAGCGGTTCAACGAAGCAGCAAATTCGATGCTTTTTCATAAATGATGAATTTAATTTTTTTTGAAAAAGTTAAAATAAAACTAACATTATATATATGATCGAGATCAGCAGAATGCGATGATTTCGATGGTATGTACACATAACGATAGTCCGGACGTATCACGGTCTTGCCATGAATTGGTACGCAAACTTCATGCGGTGTTATTTGTGACGTAGCAGGCTGCTGTACCGTATCCGCATGAGAACGAACGGTACGAAAAACCCGCGGGGAAAATCCTTTCTTTCGCGTCATGTGAGGTACATAACTCGAATTCCTGAAAAAACCTATGCACTACTAAGTATTTGAACAGGAACTAACTGATTATAAAAAATAGTTCTTCTTTTTCAGTAATATTCGAAACTACAAAAAGAGCTGTTCGTGAAAAACGAAAAAAACTATATATATGGAGTTTTATACCCACTACTTGTATTATCATCGTAATTAATGCAAGAACAATGCTTTTCCTACCTCCGTTTATCATCAAAAAGTTCAAAAAAAATACCGAGTTCCATGAAGGTTCGCCGGTGTCCCTGGACTATAATCATAAGGATGTTCAAACACTGCTTCCTTACTAATTTTTATCGCCGAATTTCTTCCTAAAGACAGCCGGCTACGTTCAGACCGTAAATTATAATTGATCTGATCAAAATGTTGCTGTAACCCTGCAAGCAAATAACACTGCATTGTACTGTTAGCAGAATGGAAAATGTCAGGCTTAATAAGAACAATATATCTTGATGAAAAAAGTGATTGAAGAAATAAGCCTACCTTGGTTAGCAATTTCTAGCTGTACCGGATCACGAATCTCTCTGTGCATCTCCTCTGCTATATTATTGTGAAAACTTGGCAGCTGAGGTAATCGTTCTACATCATCCGGTAAATCATGCATTCTGCAAGCACCAGATGTGAATATCAAAATCTTATGGCTATTAACGAAGAAAATAAGAAAGTTTTTCAGATAAACTGATTAAGTCACAATGAAATCTTTGAAAACGAACCCATGATTTTGCTCTGATAAAAATATATCGGGAGATGAAGATCTCGTTTGTGGTGGATAATCTACAGTTGTTTTTCCGTTGATTGGAACCGTCAGTAACCTCGCATTAGGATAATAGATTTTTTGCTCCGGATCCATGTAGGTGTCTCGATATGACACATTGCTAAAACATTGAATAACGTAAAACAGAAATTTTGATTGTTTATTTTATCCCAAAACCAGCAATTTGATAAACATACTCAGCACAAAATCCTTCCATTAGCGGTGATGAACATGTCCGACTGCTCCTTTTCTGTGGCACGAAAGCAACCTGAAAAAAGAAGATTTGCTGGTTGATCCAGAGAGACCAGCACCTCAAAATAATAGGAAAAAATAACAAGAATTAGAATGGCTTTCGAAACGCGAGCATTGTACAAGATTTCTATTACATAAATATATTGCATTATAGCACAACTTACTAGGTAAAATAATCTCATCTCATTCGGAAGAGTTCAAAAATAAACTTACCGAAACAAGTTGTGGGCAACGAGGCTGTTGATGATGCAAGCATATTTTTTGCTCCACTGGAGGATGTGTTCTATGACTGAAATCACTTCCCATATAACTTTCTTCATTACGCGAGAAATGCCGATTTCTTGCATCTTCCGAAACCTCTCCTCGTGAATAACCATATAAACATCTAGAAACAAAATCAGCTGTGTCGAGATCTTAAATCAATAACAATAACTCCATGTAAATGCCATCAGCAATATAACGTTTCGCAGACTAATATAAACAGTTTACAGTACTGATACATTAGGATTTTGAAAACGATCTCAGAACACACTTCCAAAATATGTAGATGAAACAAAACATACGGTCCAGTCGCAACAATCTTTTCCTCAATCGGGTAGCGGATTTCAGTATTGCCACGATTTGCATTTGCATCCTCTTCATCTTCTATAACTACAGAGCGATGACGAACAGGACTGTAATCATTTAAATCCAGATCTTCGTTTGGATGTATGGGTGATGGCCGTGACAAATCGACCATTTCTTGATACCCGTTAGAAATAAGTCTTTCATCAGGTTGCAACAATAGATCTTCCACATGATGATCATAATAAATATCTTCTTGTGGAGAAGCAATAGGTGCTGTCAAGGGATCGATTAAGTAGCAATCTTTCTCTGCTACCGGAGAGAGTAGGGGTGGTGATGGTACATAAAATCTCTGTGGATCGAAATCTTCACACAAATAACTCTCATTAGCCGAATCTTCCAATGAAAATGTCGTATTCGACGTCCAATTCTGTTGTGTTTCGCTTTTTTCTAACCTAAAATATGATAAATAACCGATAATAATGGTATTTAAAGGTAAAAAATCAACAGTGGTTAAATATCACATCTAAATAACGTCTGGACGAAAAGTCTTGAAATATAAAACTTTTGCTAAGTTTTCAAAATAAAAAAATATTGTTTCTTGGAAATGAAATAATATTAACAAAATTATTCTTTCTCTTGTCAATAATTCTTCTGAAAAAGCCACATTAAATCTTGTACACAGAACGATATACATGAAACATATTTGTTTCCATCTAAGTTAAATCTAAGACTAAGAATGACTCACTTGAGAGCTGGGAATAATGCCACATCCTGAGACAAAACTGCATCTAAACCTGTCTCATCCCACTGTTCGGAACAGTGTGGTATCACTTCTGCTTGCTCTTTTGCACCAAATGTTTCTTCGTTTTCTTTTTGCAATCTTTCTAAATTGTCGATCGATTTCAGTGCAGTTGCCGGCTGCACTTTTGTATCCGTTGATAACAAAGTAGAAGCAGCAGAAGCCGGTTGTGTTAACGTTTCCGTTGCAGGTTCTGTTAACGCTTCCGTTGGAGGTTGTGTTAACGTTCCTGCTGGCGAATGTGTTAACGCTTCCGTTGGAACTCTATCAATATCAGTGGAAGCCTTTACGCTTTGAGAAGTTGTTGCAGCACCATTACAAATATGATTATCACCCGTATTATCATGTCTAACAAGAATATTACTCGATGCTGATTTATTAACTTCCTCAGCGCTTTGCTCTGAAAATACAATTCTCTCAACCTTTTATCCCAGTAATTCTTTTCAGCCTTTTTTAAATCAATGATACAAATTTCAAAAGTACTGAAAAAGTCAATATAAAGACAAATAGTGAATTCATTTCAGCGTCAAGCGCTATGCCCTTTAAGGAGACATTATGCATTCTCGACCTTAGAAAACTTTTTTGAGCTAGCACTAAAAAAGATATGAATTAGAAATCAAGCTACATGCGTTCTCTCGCAATAAATTACAAAGATAAAAATACCTTTTTTAGACAACCGCTTTTTCTGCCGGAAATGTTCTAAAGAGAAATTGTCTTCATCAGATGAATCTCGTCTTCTTTTCTTTCCCTTTTTGTTTTTCATCTTGCCATTCAATCGCCGATTAACTTTAGCACTTATCCGCACTTCATCTTTGGTGCCATTAGGCAAAATTGAACTACTTTGTCCGCTTGCTTCACTTGATACCTGCCAATACATATGTCTATCTATCTATATATATAAATAAAAAGGAGAGCTTCAGGCAATTGCGACATACAATTATGGAGAGAGTTACGTAAACCCCAGATGAATGTTTGAGTATGATACATTTTGCTTTGGCTAAAGTTCCAAATTACAAATTGCAGATTACAGATTCACTTGAAAAACTTACTTCATGTCTCGATACTCGCAATGAAAGCTTGAGATCGTCTTTCTGTTCCACGGAGTACCTTGTTGAGGTAGCCTGAGATATAATATTTCCATTTCGACCTGAGCTCTCCCTGAAATTGCTAGCAAAGGAATCGAATGTCTACTCTGAGGTGGAAAGGAAAATGCTAAAAAAAAATTCAGGCACGGTGTAAAAAAAAGCTACTTCAAGCGTAAATATTAGATATCATATTCAGTACAAATTACAAATTATATCCAGTGCTTAATTTTATTACTGAAACAAACTTAGGTGATGCGATCGGTGTTGATAATCGGCGATATGGTGGCGAAAGAATAGGTATTTCCAAACGCGGGGAAACGACATGACGAGGAGGAGAAAGCAAAAAGGACTGGCATTCGTCGCCAGAGCCTGACTTTATATGATAACCATGCTGGGAACGCATATGATGCCCATAGCCAACATCCTTCAAAATTAAGCCACACTTCTGCAAACAAACTTCACTTTATAAAATACCTTCATTTTTTAATAGAAAAAAAAACGTATTGGAAAAAAAGCACAATATATATCTACAATGGTAAAGTTAAGAAATTAACCTTGCAATTGATTAGCAGCATGGATTCGAGTTCAATGCTAGGATAAAAACCGTAACAAATTGCTTCTGAAAAAGGTATGACATCAAAAAATAGAAGTGATGTAACATTATGAGAGAAAACAATGTGGGCAATATATCGTCGCCAGAGCCTGACTTTATATGATAAACCTTCTCAACAACAAGAAAGTATGATTCGGTTCTACAATAAAGCATTTTCTCATTCTCTATAATTTGAAACAGCTCCCAAAATCACTAAAGCTTTACGCTGTGATCATACCCACTTATAAAAGCAATATTAATATCAGACTTCCGAACAAACAAAACTTATAAAGCCAATCCACTTGCAAGCAGGATTGTCTTAATTGCTGATAATTGACAGTGTTTCACATCTTAGTATAAAATTTCGAATATTTCCCTCTCCCTCTCCTTCCTCCCGTCTCCTCTTCCTTCACTACTACGAAATCAATCATAAAATCGAAAGAATAAAATTTACAGAACTGAAATCAAATCAACTTACTCTGTGACGGCATAGCAGCAGCATCGTAATTTGTACCGGAAGCAGCCGTCAGGCCACGTGTTTGCGTTACACGTTGCCATGTTTCCCAATCGAGTCCCATCAAACTGGCATCGCTTTCCTCTGTCGACATAACTGCTCACAGAAGAATAACCAGTAGTAGCAACGAATAATTTAAAATCAAAATTTGAATAAAACTCCAGTGTATCCACGGATTCTTTTATCACAAGCATTTCGTATAAACAGTCATCATTGTACACATTATATAAATAATCATGTTGCAGCACGATACCTCCATCATTATTGGAGGATAAGCTAAAAAGAATTCAGCATTAAAAAAAAACAAATTCCCAGACAACATTTCAATAACGACGTATACTACACGAATGATGCTAACTTCGGTAAAAAAAAAAAAAAAACACAGGAATCAAGCGGAATATATAAATAATGAATTTAATTAAACATTAATAGTGTAAGAAGAAAATAAAATAAAAATTTTACAATAGTAATGTTCCATTTCCATTTTCATCATCTTACACTTCCCCAATCTGCTCCCTTTTTTAGATTTAGCAATTCGTCTACTGCAACTACAACTACTGTTGAAATCTTTCCACTCAAAACAACAATGAAAGGTCAGAAGAGAGATTAACCTTTTAATCATTCGTTAGCTATTGACAAGTAACATCTATGCTAGAATGGTAATCATTTATATAGCATTCACATTCCACGGTCTCTTTCGGTTGATCATTTCTGTATGGCATTCCGTTACCTCATATGGTTTATTCCGACAAAGAGAAAGGGGAAAGAGAGAGAGAGAGAGGGAGAGGAAGAGAGAGGAAGAGAAAGAAAGAGAAAGGGAGATAAATGAGAGAGAAGAGATTACGCTATCTATTCTGGGAAATTGCTCACAAGAAAGCCGTACATGGGAATATTTTAATAGTCCTTTTTAAGAAAAGTTTGAAGGGGAAAAAGTGCAATTTGATGGTTTTTTTTTTTTAAAAGAATACTCACTTCCACTGCATTCTTTCTCCGCAATTTTATTACTTCTGTAAGTTTAAGTAAGTAAGTTCAACTTATACATGTAAGTTCAGATCGAACACTAAAATCCCTTTCGTACAAATTATAAGTTCAATTCGTTCCAATAAGTTTAATTCGATATACGTAAGTCTAATTTGCATACATAAGCTTCAATTCGTATAATTTCAATTGATAACCCTTAAATTCAACTCATATGTAAATTTACTTCATAAATGCAGTTCAGTTTGTACACGTTATTTTAATTCTAGGTTGAAGTTTTTCTTTTTTTTTTTATTGCAGCTACCTGTCATATTTTTTCGCACCCTCCCATATTTCTCGTCCGTAAAAGTTAGTTGAGAAGAGCGGCTTTTCTTTGGCATTATTTTTGGTGCCACACTGAGTACCACCAAAAAAAAAAAAAAACCACTGCAGCAGTTCTCATACTTCTCTGCGAAAAAAGGAGAAGCGCATTTGACGTAGCAGAAGAGGCGGATGAATTCATTTTTCTAACATTGCCGCAGAAAAAATCAAATATGGGTTATACAATATATTGGTTCCAGAAAGGGCAAGTGAAATCGAGAATTCTTCAACCTTTGAATAGATTTCATGAATACTGATTAGTGAACGGAAACATGGGATACCTGTCACAAGCAAGCATATGATATTATAGTTTGGCTTAGGAAAGGGAATAACTTGAAAGAAGAGATTATGGTGGGTCCTTCCATTCTGAAATTATTAAAATTTTACTTTTAATATTACATTTTTTTGATCGATCAATTTTACCGGTAAACATTTCAGGAATAGAAAACAAACCGACAGACATACTACGGATACAGTAATCCCACAGAACTGACGCTACTGAATGGTACCATTTCAGTTATCTATCTGTTCGTCGTTAAGTTCGTCCCTTTAACTGTCAAAGAAACGGTTCCGTTAGGTAGCAGTATGGACTTCGGAAAATGTAATAGCAGTATAAGGAAAAATTATAAAGTAGGTGAAGTACAGGATATACAAGTTTGGGAACTGACGATCGTGTAGACAGTGCTGGGAATCGATTTGATGAAAGTCTGTTTCACCGGATCGTATCGTCCGGAAATTCGTATGTACCACTGAGGGAATGTTCCGCTGAATAATGCACATTTTCCCCTTTTTCTACTATCTCATAGCTACCTTCCCACCCCACCCCCCTCCCCTACCCTCATCCGTTGCCTCCGAACGCAACGCGTAACGCTCGCCTTCGACTAACGCATATTCGTGTCGTTGCTATAAACAGTTGCAGCGCGGGTCTCGTAGCACGTTTGCGGCATCGGATTACGGTAAAAACACAGTCAAAAAATATTGATATTATGGAAATGATGGAAAGAATTGGAAGATCATCTGTAGCAGTATTGAATAGATTGGATTTTGATTTGGTAAAAGGCTCGAGAATTTTCATGGTATTCAAGAATCGATTCAGCAACTGAATAATTACAAATTCGAACGAAAGAAGAAATGGTCAGTCAGCAGTTGACAAAGGATTTCATAGCACTGTGATGATTCATACTTGCAATTATTCTAGAATATATACAGAATAGTATTAATTGTGAAATTTTTATCGTAGCTGAAATTCCTATTAGATTGAAAATGCATTTCAATTATAGCATGATTTTTATGATAATTTTTCAATTGATTAGACGAATTGCATTAGAGATATTGCAATTAATAATGGTGATCAATAAGGGAACATGCTCAAAAATAATTTGAAAGTTAGAAAGCAATTAAGTGGTCATTTCATCATCCGATGCAGATAGAGAATAATGAAGAAAGAGAGACAAAATATAGGGGTCAAGGGTCAAGGATGATGCATTTTAATAATCGTCACATACCTCGATTTAGAAACATTGCAAAATGATTCAGGAACTTAATTCTGGCTTTTTTTTTTTCGTAAGTAATAAATGGGTGGGGCTTATATGGAGAGGTAAAGGTGAAGAGTAGAAATCATCTGTTTTCTTCACTCACTCTATCTCTATCAATTCTGTAAACAACAACAATTACTCTCCTCCTTTTTTGCACCATCAATCGAATGTTCGAAAAAAAAAAACAAACGAGGAGTCACACTACTAGTACTGAGACATAGAATGATCGAGTCAAAAAAGGTAGCATTTCAGATTTTCAAAAAAAAAAAAAGAAAAAATACAGTTTATATTAATTTATGCATCATTATTTATAAATAAATCAGAAAGATTTTGAGATCAATTTTAGTAATTTTATACAGATAAATACTGGAAAGAATAGATAAGATCAGATACCTATTCCCATTATTTACTAAATTAAAAATTGTATAAATGAAAAAGTTTGAAAAATTTTCTAAATTACAAACAATAATTGTGTCACATTGGAGAATGGGGAAAATTCGTAAAATTTTGATAGGGATGATGCAAGTGTTTTAAAAAATTTCAGAAATTTCCATTTTCGAACAATTCTGAGATATTCATAGGAGTTTTATATGGAATGAAAAATTACAGTACTTCGATATGGAATGAAAAATTACAGTACTTCGGTATTCTAAGGTACGATAATGCGCGCGATAGAAAATGTTTACTCAATACACTACTCATTTGTAGTAATCTGATAACAGTCCGCTTCACAATCGTTTGCATGTTAAATATTGTTACTAAATGCTAGAAATAATACGATTAATTCAACTTATTAAATAGCCTTTTCTAACTATGAATAATACAAAGATGAACATTTTTTTATCTAAAAAAATTTTAACATTTAAATTTTAAAAATTTTCAAATATCCTTTATTGGTTGCGAGATTCTTTTCTAAGAGATAATTTAAATTTTACATATATTCAATATTACATTTTATACGCCTTTAATTTATTATTTCTTCTGATGAAATTTTCTATATAATTTGACACATTTTTTGATAAAATTATCAGAGCACTTCAATTTTGATGATTTATCAGATAGCAGAAAATTACTGTAAAAGATTATAGTTTATTTATTGCATGATGCTAGTTGGAATGAACGGATATTATGATTGATCGTTTAACAGAATGGTGCAATATAACTATCAAAATCTAAATGAATTGATGTCAGGATATGTCAGTTAGAATGAACTTCTGTTTATAAATCGAACAAGATGTTATTTTTTTTTAGATTTTTTACTATCATATCATTTTATTGATGATTCGAATAAAAATAGAGAAAAACTAAAGTTGAAAAATAAAGTAATCAATAATGTTAAAATATAAACTCTTAAAAAGCATTAAATGACCAATTTTAAAAATTGTTTGAGTATTAAAGATGATAGCAGCATGTCTCATTAAATATCTCAAACACTTCTTTATTTCAAATATAATTTGAAATTTTAAAACTTTGGTGATATTATTTGTATAATTTTCGCAATAACTATTAAAATGTAAGTTCAGTTCCATTATTTAATAACACTGTGAAGTTGATGTGAAATGTGAATGAATTTATTTCATCCTATCTCCGATTTTTATGCAGTACTTTAACTTCCAGTTTCTCTTTTCTCCTTATTTTTTCATTGCTGAGAATTCATTCAAACTTAAATTTAAACTTTAAATTTAGTGAATATTTTTATATCACTAGAAAAACTATCTTTACTTTTTATTTTCCTTTCAATTCTATGTTAAAATGATTTTTAGGGTGAATTTCAAGAGCTTTTAAAATGCTCTGAAATTTCATTCATGAAAATTCCAATTTGCTAGTATTCCTTCTTTAGCTGAAAGAATTTGCAAATAATATTCATTATTATTTTCATTTTATGCGTTCATTATCAATGCAGATGATCGCTTCGATTGTATCAGTTCGTGATTTCCACATAATCAATAGGTCAAAGAATGGATCGATCTGAAAATTAAAAAATAGATTACTGATAAGGAAATAGAAGTTTTCAGCTATGTTTTTAACAATTTTACGATCCTATTTGTTAAATTTATACAAGTAGATTAATTTTTACTGTTGGTTACAAAGAATTAACTTTCATGTTTTCAATGCAATGCATTTAACTTTCAATCAAATATATTGTCTTTTCATTATTATCAAAGAAGATAAAAACTAAACTCGTTAATTGACTTGAATTTAACCTATGAAATTTAGATTGACCTATGTATTTGACCTGTGAAACATAAAAAAAATGTAATGAACTTGATAAGATTGCTTATAAAAAAATTATGTCTCCATAAATGGATAATTTCATTGTGTTGTACATATTTCTTTTAATTTTGCGCATATCATAAAAGCATTTAACAATTATGCTGCTAGTATTTGAAATTAAAATGCAAGATTGTTTCATAAATTGATAATTATATTGAATATGATTGGTATGATATCTGATATGTTTATTTTACTTTTTTTTTTTTAATTGCCAATAATTACTATATTTTCGGTTCAATTTTTTTCATAAATTTCTTCAAAAAAAAGGTAGTATTTCTTATTTTACCTATTTCTTACTAATAATGTAATAGAGTGAATAATAACAAAAACTTACGGGATTTGTTTCCGGAAGTTCAAAATAAATAAACAGTGTGATGCAATTCTCAGCCTGATAGCACAATTCCAATCTTATTTTTCAAGTCAAGTTATCAAGTTATACAGTTCTAAGCATAGAAATTTAATTGCTACCTATAAATGCTTAAATTTTTACATTTCCTCAAAAATACCTAAATGCAAATTATCAAATTATTACTATTATCCTTGAATATCAATTATGACAAATCAAAATTGTGCTTGTATTTCAAACAAAAAAAAAAAAAAAAAAATCTCTCTTCACCTTCTCCTAAATTGAGTATTTTTTCTTATCAACAATTTACCAATCAATACTATCAATTCATTCACTTGTAAATATCTCTGCAATTTATTCATGGAATGTTATTAAAATTAAAATTAATTTTTTTCAACCACATATTTTCACGAATAATTCCATACATCAATTGGCAATCTTTCTTGCATAATCTGTTGCGGAAAAAAAAAAGAAAAAAAAAGTGATACTTTGTAATATAACCCATATTCCACAGGAAAAATCGACAAACTCAAGCAAACTCATGCTCATCTTTCCGTATTCATTCACCTGTCTTACTTTTTAAAATTTCTTTATTATTTTCTAATATCGATATATTCTACAGTATCCATGTATTATAATCGATTATTGTTACGGAAATAATTAATTAAATTGTATATATTAAATAGAATTATTATTAATAAATAAATGCTAGTTCAAGTTCAAGTTTGTAGTGAAATAAATTTTATGGAAAGAAGAAAAAAAAAAACTTCTACCTTTGAAAAAAAAAAAAAACTTGAAAGAAGAATAAAAATAAGAAAAAAAAAGTCTTACAACAAAGATTGTTTAACTTTAAGCTAAATCATCACTGGAAATGTTTGAATTGTTTAACTCATCTCATCCAGCATATGAGCATGGCTATCGATTAAAACGAACAGCTGCACACTAAACAAGATTGAATATAAGATCGTTAAGATCTATTAAATTCTAAGTGAAATAGCAATTAACATTGATTGTAGGTTCCTAGTGAAAACCTTGTTAGATTAATCATTAAGTTTTTTTTTTTTTATCATTTATTTAATTTGAATAATTATTATTGATAATGAATTTTTATCATAGTATAATTTGAGCTAAATATTCCATGACCTTCTATTTGTATATTTCATTTCATATTGTGATGTGAAAATTGAAAATTGCTATTATATTTTAGTTAAATTGAATAAATGATAAAAAAAATGAAAAAAAAAATCAATTGAGTGATGCAATTTAATTTTCATAATGATGGATTTAAATTGAAATTGAATGCTTCCTTTCAAATTTAAATCAATGATCAAATTTTTAGAAGTTTAATTTCAAATCCTTTTTGTTTTTGTTTTCTTTTTGGTTTCTTTTTTCATCGCATGATGTGATATTGCTCAAACAGCTGCGTAATCCATATTTTTGTTCATTTTCGATTTATATCTCATATCATTCACCAAAAATATATGGGAGTTCTTAGTTTGAGAGAAGGAAGATAAAGAGAATGACGAAAAGTGAAGAGTGGAGAGAAAGTGGAAGAAATTTTACTCCTCGATAACTTCTTTCTATCTTCTCTTTTTTTGCTAAAAAAAATAGTGTTAAAATAATAAAAATTTAACTTCGAGTTATGTATTGATCAATAACTGCTTACATCATTCTTTCAATTGTTCCCGGAGAATGGATTTGTATTGTATTGTACTTCATGCATGTCAATCAATTCAAGAAAGGAACTTAAATAATTAAATACTCAAAAAAAATGTTTATAGTTTATTATTTTAGTTTGGAAAAGCTACTCATATTGCTGAATATTTATTAAAAATGAAGTACAAATTTTGAAAAAACTCGTACTACCATAGAAAAGTACTGAAATTATGCTCGCGAGAATTAACGCTTTTTCCCGCTTTTCATGTAACAATTCCATTTTCAAATTATAAAATTTCATAAATTTTAACGCCATATTATTCATCATTTCATTATGACATAATAAGAATTCATTAATTGATAATTCAATTAGTTTATACTAAGAGAGTTAGGAGAGGTAAAGAAATATTTTATTGTAATTTTCATCTCATAACATAGATCTTATTAAAAAAATCTTCATATCAAAAATTAATTATGATAAAATGATTTCACAGTATCTTAAGAACTTTCTAGAAAAATCATAATTTAACGATCAATAAATTTCCCTTTTTGCTTTTTGTTTTTTTACAACTACTATTAATTATAGTCATTTCAGGTATTTTCGGTGAAAAAAAAAAGCAATAGCTTGTGAAATTTAAAAAATATCATAAAGTATGTAAGGAGCAAAATGAAAATGCTCTTTAATTTCATTACAACTTTTCGTCATGCTGTTCATGGAATCATGTGCTATCAGCGATTGATGTGATATTTTCATAAATCGTGATTAATGAATAACGCTAGTCAAACTAATTACACTGTTTCTTTGTATTAGAAATGTATTTCTTCTTTTCCATGAAGTTCGGTTTAGTTTAGTTTAATTACTTTTAACGTAATTTTTTTTCTTTTTTGTTTTTGTATTTTAGCATAAATTAATTTTAAACGAAAAAGTTAAATTAGGAAGAGAAAAAGTACATTGAATTTATATGAATTCAATAATTTCCACATTTTTTTTTTCTTCAATGAATGTTATACTTTTTTCTTTTCTTTTTTACCTTATTTAACTAATTTTTATTTATACTACTCTAACTTTCACGTATTACGTGAAATATTTCGACTCATATAGTATCGATAAGGTAAATAATATTTTAAAATATTGAAATAAACCAGTTTCACAAGCTTCAACCTTAACGTTAACCCTTTCCCACTTTCATTTGAAACGATATTTATTTACCACGATACACATACTCAATTTTAATTGTTTGTTTTATTTATCTAACATTTATTTTATTTGATTAATTTCAATCATTTTATAAAATGATCACGAAGAAAAAGCAAAGTGAAAAAAATTGAAATTATAGGAAGAAATGCTATTAATTCAGAAGTGTAAAAATTGCCCATTTTTTGAAGTAATATTAAATAAAAAAAGTGGAAATGAATAGGGTTGAAGAGAAAATATCTGTGCTTCTCTCTTTTTTTTTGTTAGCATTTAGCTAAATATTTCAGTAACTATCATAAATATCAAAACAGCGAAAGAAAAATGGAAAAGCTTTTGATGAATGAATGCTTTAGTGCGATGATCGCTATTTTTAACGTTTAAAAATCGATTTTTGTATTGTTCCCGTTGTATTCGTTTTATTTTTCCTCCATTAAATTATTTCTTATAAACCGGAGATAATATTCACTTGAAATTTATAGTAAAAATTAAAATGCTAGTATCGCTTTTAAAAATTAATTAATTAATTAACAAAAGAAGAGTAGTGAAAGAAAAAATGAAAAAAAAAACAGTGTAAGAGAAAGATTGGAATGATGAAACACAGCGATTAGATCAAAGATCAAAAATAGGTCGAAAATAATTTAACCTTGTGGTATTGAGATAGTAAGATTTATTGTTATCGACTGTGAAACAATTTCGTTTCTCTTCTTTCATTTGTAAAATTTATTTATTAAATTAGTTTTATTTGTTTCCAAAAATTTATCGAGATGTCGGAGTCAACAACACCGCAGAAACGTTTGTCACGAAGACTTACGCATACGAAAATTGTCAAGGAGCTTTCGGTAATGGTAATTCAATTACTTCAAAAACTAATTTTAATGATTTTAAAAATTTTATTCCACGTCTTTCAAATTAATCAATAACAGAGAATAAGTAATTTTGAAATGAGAGAAAAAATGGGTAATATTATATATGTGTGTGTGTGTGTGTGTTTTTTTTTTTGAATTTTCATTTCAAAATTAGGCATGCAAGCTCATGTTGATGCCTTTAATTGATTAATGAATTAATTAATTGCGAAAAAAAATAGTTAAACGAATAATTGTGAAATTTTTTATTTGTAGAACTTAGAAAATGCTACGGTTTTTGAAATGGATCATGGCGAGCAAGCACGTCGAGAAGGTCGTTTTGTTTTTGAATGCTCTTGGGAAGTGGCTAATAAAGGTTAATTCATTAATTGCTAATGTATATTTGTTTAAATTGAATTTCAAGAAAATATTAAAATTTTTATTCAAAAATGAGTAATTTTTATAATTTATTGGAATTATTTGCAATATTAATTAATTTTACAGTTGGTGGAATATATACGGTATTGCGAACAAAAGCACCGATAACAACTGAAGAATTAGGTGATCAATATTGTATGTTGGGTCCATACAAGGAAGAACGAGTGAAATTAGAAGTGAGAAGTTATATAATATCACTATTATTTATTTATTTATTGTTATTTTAATCATATGAAATTTCAGGTTGAAATTTTACAACCTGATTCATCACCATTAAAATATGCTATGGATCAGTTAAGAGATCTTGGCTTTAAGGTATCATTACTATTTTACAATTTGTATTTTGTAGCATTTTT
>UPTC01000463.1:0-37408 GCA_900537255.1 Acanthocheilonema viteae
GCCTTGAAGACGGGTAAGTTACTGACAAAGTTATTTCATCCATTTTCTTATCACTTTCATATCACGTGATAATGATTTACATAGCCTGGATCTATACCAAAATTCATTTCTCTACAGTTCTGCAATTAGAACTTTCCTGAAACGCGAACAAAACTTCAAATTTTGGAAGAATTTACAAATCATGTTTTGAAAATGAAGAAAAAGGGGAAATCGACGATTTGAATTTTTGATTTTCCTAATCTCTATGAACACATAAATTTTTGTAATTTTTGTGTTTTCAGGGTGGTCGTTATGCATATGAGCTGGTTGATGGCTATTTGAGATATGTGACGTTGTGGATTATACTCTTCTTCGAAATGCTGGCAGTTGGCTGGTTCTATTGTAGGTCTTCAAAATCTCTGTCCTAGGAAACATTTATCATTTTTTTTTGGAGACATGAGATTTTTCGGGAAATTTATTGGATGTTGTCTATTGCAAACTGTAAAATGAAAGATTTTAAGGAGGATAAAGTAGTGCATGTATTAGTTGTGGCGTAAAATGGATTGAAATTGTGAGAAGATTGGATAAGCGTATGATTGAGATCAAAATGCCGAGAGAGGTGGTTTAACGTTGTGGAAATGTTGCAATTGCAGCGAATGAGTATTGCAGGTGCACATCGTCTTGGTAATGATTTGCATACGATGCTGCGACGAACATGTTGTTGGTGTATCGGACATTTCATTCTCTATTTCATATACCTTCTGCCAGCTATCCCTGTGGTAAGTTGTTGGTTAATGGTTACACTGATTTCTGGGACACCACTTCTCTTTTCTTGCAATAGGTGCACCATTTCCTCTCCTTCAAATGTGCCTTACGACCCATTCAGATATGAAATCAAGCATTAAATCTCTCAGTAATCGATATTGATAAGCGAAACACTGAGTTGGAATCGATTGGAATAATTTCTGGATTTCAAATTTATTGTTCGTAGTGAATGTGTAATTGAGAGGAAAATACAAGAGAAAGCTGATCTCCAGGCAGTAGTCGCACTGAATTTGGCCAATTATGATTATTCAATCTACTCTTCTGGAATCCACGAGTGGAAGTATTCGGAAGTGCTTGGATGGACAATAGCACTGGTACCATTGATACCAATTCCGTTGTTTATGCAGTTTCGGATTTGCAGGACATGTATGAAAGGACCTGGAGTGACGAAGTGGCAGGTAAATGCTGAAAATAATTTTCGGCTTCAAGAATATATCAGTTACGGCGTTGTAGAGAAGCTCAGTGTTTTTTTTGTCTTCTCCGTGTTAAAAATCTAATTTTAATGATTGGAAAAAAGTTTCACGTTTTTTTGCTTCATTCAAGTTCAGTTTTGAACACTGCTGCGATTACTATCATTGCTAATTATAGAAGCTGAAAAACGCAATATCGTCTCCTTTGCCCTATGAAGTTATAAAGACATCGTCATCATCAGCTATGCGGAGATATTCGAGCGATACACCCGGTTACGTTCTTCTTCCGCAAGCTCCGCTCGCTGAACCAGAAGTTTTCAATGAGGTAAAATTTAAATAATCCGAAATTAATTAAAAGTTTAATCTATAACCGTTGCATGCTGGAATGAAGTTTCTTTGTCTGGTTGTAGTTTTTAGTTTGGAAATATTAGTTGTAACTTATAATTGGTACTTTTAGAACCGATCATAAGTAAAATGAACACAGTCGTCATGCCAAGGGTATATCTCAAACTGCCAAAGTTATTTTGCTGCTATATTTCTCTTCTTTTTTAACCGCACTGTTTTGTTGTAAATAATTGTATTTACAATGTGCTTGATTTCAATTCTGTAAATTTTTTAACTGCACATCAATCCCTTTGGGAACATCTAAATGTCACAACCAAAACCTGTTCCGAATGATGTGAAATCCATAGTTCCAGTTACTGGATTCTTATCGAACAAATTATAAAAAATCTTCATAATTTCCGATCGGAGTATTCAGTTATTTTCCTTTCTCAAAAGGGATGGAATCCCCACCAAATGATCACTGTCTTAATCAACTTATGAGTTCCCCTTTAATTGTATCACTTAATCTGGAGAATTCGTGCATTCGATTCCCACCCAGTTTTTGATACTGTGCCATAGGAAATTTACTTTATTATCTCTTTCCACTCTTTGAACTATTTCTTAATCATTACCATTACCTATTTTTTAATTTTCGACTAAATTGCAAAAAGTGACTGCTTTCAGTGATAAAGTGTAAATTTCCTAAATATTGATTCGATGCATTCGCATATATTTCGTCAATCGAATGTGTGAAATAAGATATGCCAATCTTCATTTTACCTCCTTTTTCTGTAATATCTACTTCATTAAGTGGAAATAAATATTTGTTGGGAAAATAAATAAACGACATAGAGGGCCTTCTTGAAGGCATATATACTTAGAAACAAGCATTTAGAAATAAGCATTCAACCGAGTTTTAAAACAGTAGGGGTTGTCGTCGGAATTTCATTTGTTCAATAAAAACGAAGGAAGAAAGTGACTGAGAAAAATTGAAAGGGCTTTTCTCCACGTCTGCTCAGCAATTATCGCAGTCTACAAATGATCTTAAATGCTGAAGCCTACTGTCACCGAAAGATTCATTTAATAAGGTCGGTAATTAAGAACGCGGATATAATGAAGTATTTCAGTGATAAGATTCATAAAATGAACTAAAGGAAAGTAATTATGACGATCTTACCTTCCAAGAACGTCATATAGTATTTCTAATGCGCCACTGCTGCCAGATTTCCTATTGCCTATTTTAAACGATCAAAGGATGAAAATGAAATTCTCTCTTCCCTACTTTGCTATCATTTTTTCTCGAGTAGTGACCGTGTCGTAATAAATTTGAATTGATGAAAATCGCATATATGATATGCATATTCCAACTAGGATAGTAAAATATGTACACAGTTCAACAAAATAAGAAGGAACGCTATGCTTCTGCAAAATAAGAGATCTGAACGTAATAATAAAAAATTACATATAAAAAGCACCAGATTCATTTGGGTCAAATATCTGTGGCGCAGTACGATAAAGATATTGAAGTACAGGTATACATTGCGGCTCATTTTTCACCATTGAAACAACCGTCCGAAAAATGCTAACTGTTTTGCTGTATAACCAATCTCCACTTTCGGCAGTTTTCAGTCCTTCCTGCAATAAAAATCCGACGCTTACCAATTAGATGAAAAAAATAACGAAATGATAAAATCACAGTCTATTTTCAAAGAAAAAAATAAGACCTCTGCATTTAGTGTGCCAAATCTTTAAGATCTGCAGTTCAAAGAAGGAAATATTTTCTCGATATCCGTACTGCCATAATGAACAAATTTCATATCACACCCAATTTCCATGATGCCCGAGATTACATAATATCCTTTGTGTACTGCTTTCAATATTAGGGAGAAATCAGTGTACCCCAAATTATATAAAGACTCATTCTTCTCTACTCTAGCTTTTCCAATCAATATTTATATTCTTATCAAGTAGACAGAGTATCATCTTGAGATCTAAACAGAACGATTATGCTTTCTTGTCCTCTATCAATAAATCCAGTATTATGTACTGGATCCATCGTCAGGGTCCACATTCCAAAAATGATTACAATTTTCAAAAGCAGATAAATCACAAATGCTATTTTCCTTTAGATGAATTAAACTGATATAGACACTCTTTTGTTTTTCATCATAAACAGTAAATGAACTAACGTTTATCATGGCCAAAAAGTAAGTCGTAAATTCATTCATCCCACCACGCAATTGTATTGGAATCTTCGGCAATAATGCATCCAAACTTCTAAAGTATTTTACGCTGCTCACCGAATTATAGTTGACAAGTCAAGCAAGATATAATAATAAAGTTATTTAAGTTATATATTCAAACAAAATACGAAATTATTGAATGAACTACAGAGTAATGAATAAATATCAAAACTGAAATAACTTTTTTCTTCAAGTTCCAGTACAACGGATTTTACTTTGCACACACAACAAATTCCTACAAAAATCCATACTAACAATTCTGATTTGATAAAATGAATTCTGAATAATGACACATAAAAGATAAACCTTTTAATAAAAGTGACTTTCTGAGCTGTATCACCATCCATGGCTCTCAGCTGAAATGCTGCCATATAAACGGGATCAGTAAAAATCGACTGCAGAGCTTCATTAGCTGAAAAAAACATTTCAGATCAAAAAAGATTATCATCACGAGCAATCTATAAAGAGGTTTCTATAAGCAATCTATAAAGAGTTATCTATTTACTCTTATTCAAGACTGAAAAGAGTTAATGGAAGTTTTGAGAAAGAATGGTTCATTCTACGGCGTGGGATAAAACATAAAATTAAAACAAATTGTAAGTATCCCTGCAACGACTAAAATAAGAAATACAGCATCGATACACAGCAATATTATTAGACGTGATTATATTTTTCGGTTTCAATGGTAGTAACTGGGAAAAGTCTTATTAGCGGACAAAAATCAATACTTCGCAAAAGACCATTTAGATGATGATGACATAACAGATTATTTCTCCCACCGTAGAGATACTAATACTATCAATTAGATGGAATTTGCAGTCAAATGTTATAAATTTCAAATTTGTTTTTAACATCTAACCTTGATCATGCAATAAAACTATGTTTGCCTGTGTTTGCTCCATGAAATTGCTATACATTCCTTTACTTGGATTTACTTTCTCGCGCTCGTAATCTTCCCAAGCTTCCTTACATTCCTGGAATGATTTCAAACTTACCACTTGCAATTAATTTTTAAAAAATTACGAGAACTTTACAAGTGAAAGGAAAATTATTGACATTAGAAAGTTCCCAGACGTGAAAGTTCCTGAAGACAACGTGAAAAAGTAATAAAATTTTAATAAATAAAGGACGAATGTAATTATCGTGAAGAATATAAAAAAAGACTGTCTAAAGCAGAAGATAAGATTCTGAGATTGTTCCTTCGAATATCAGAGGTGTAAAGGGAATCATATGTTTTCTGGTGACAACACTTTCCCTGCTTTGCCTTGCACTTTTTTTTTGATCCTTCCTCAGTTATAAGACAAAAACACCTCACAACATCCCAGGTCTTGGATTAGAACTGATCAGTAAAATTAATCAATCCAGGTCTAAAATATATAAATCACATTGATGACTTACTTCAAACTAAAAAAAATTACTTGAAAAAAAGATTGAAAAAAAAGAATAAAAAACATTTTTTCTTTTGGAATTTTATAAACTTATCGGCAATTTAACAAGTTGGTGAGTAAGAAAATTAAACATGAAACAAAGGAAATGTACTCAAGAAAGCAAATAAATTAACCTGCTCAGTAAGTTTTTCTTCTTCCAAATTCTTGAACAATGAATCATGCTGGATGTAATTTACAATGCAATCACTGTGCGACAAAATAATATCCGCCAATAAGCGATCCTGAACATTTATAAAAATTTATTTCCTACTAAATTTTTTAATCAAAGTAAAAAACAGTAAATCGCCCTGCAAAAATATAACGGCTGATTATTTTATTCCTCAACAATATTCTTAGGATCAAATTCTGGGAATTTATTTTGTCTTGGAAAATGTTACTTTTGGCGGTGCCATCAATGGCCTTTTTGGTACATTTTGTGTATCATTCAATTCATCTGGATCAAACTTATACAACTCCAGTAAGTCATGACCAGCGAAATGCCGTTCAATTTGGGCTTCATCTACAACACGCATCGATGTTGACTCTTTCGTAACTTGACGTTTATATATTCGTTCTTCCATCGTTCCCTAGATTAGCATCAATATTTCATCAGACAATGAAACTCAATTTGAAATTCTTGGAGAGAGGTACAAAAATATCCATGTATGTAGATGCTAAATGGTTAGACTATATCTAAAGATTAGTAGGAAAGGAAGTGTTTCATTGCTAGACTTATGAGTCGTGATGATGGAAATTTTCAAAAATTAAGGAATGAGTTGAATTTAAAAATCCAATAACAAAATATTACTTCATTACAAGAACTAAAAAGTAATAGTTACCTGAGCAATGAAGCGATAAATGTACACGGGTTTTGTCTGTCCAAACCTGTAAACACGAAACAAAGACTGTGTATCATGTGATGGATTCCAGCAAGCGTCAAAGATAACAACCCGATTTGCAGCAACCATGTTGGTCCCCAGTGAACCAGCACGCGTAGAAATAAGCATTAAACGGGAACTAAAAAAGGTTTGGAAATTAAAATTCATTCGGTTGTAAATAGTAGTGAAATCACGCAGAAATTTTTTTTTCAAATCAAAGTTGTATTTTTATTACCAAATAAAAGCTAGTTTTACATCCTCTTAACGATTTTCATTACTGTACACTAAAAGACTGAAAACTGACATCTCAATTCATATAAAAAAGAAATCTCCTTCTCAGGTGTATTAAAAATCGATTCAATATACCGCAAATTGTTTGGATCATTGAATTTTGTTTGTATTTCGTGCCGTTTGCTGGTTTGCACTTGCCCATCGATCACCTAAATATTCAGGATTATCCATACGTGAAAAACGAAATGAAAAGTACAATTTACATGAAATTTATATGAGATCTACTGCAATATTGAAAACCTATGCAATATAATGATGAAAAAATGCTTATAAAAGGGTAAAACAATAAATTATGTCGATACATACGAAATATACAGGTAGAAATGTGAAGCAGAATGGAAATGTACTGTTATTCTAATCACCGGCAACATGACCACTTGCTATATTTAACGGAATGGTGTACTGAGGCTGGAATCGCTGACCTTCTCTCCAAACTCAAGCGCAATAAAACAAGTATTCACATAGTTATAAATGCGTTGCATTCAACTGTAGTTGAATATTACTGACGCAATAAAACCATCTTTAAATGTCATACAAACCGGCGATGAATTATAATTTCTCACAACTACGAACCATATAATCGCGACCCTCTCTCCAACCCCAAGTTTCGTTTGCTGCTTTCATTGCTTCGTGGCCATCCGTAAACCATGCACCATTCTCATCCATATATTGCAACATTCGTTTAATTAGGGAAATTGACTCAATACTTTGTGAAAATACCAACCTAAATATAAACAACATGAAATGAAACTGAAGTCAAAAAAAGCCGGCCTCAAAATTCTTCTGCGACAGAATAGACAAACTAGTTGTAGAATTAGTTTGTCTATTCTGTCGCAAAAACCTTAATACGTGATAACATCTGATACAGTATGCCGAAACATCTACGCTCATGTGAAATTGGTATTACCAAGACTATACGTTAAAAAGCTGTGGTATTCCTTTGATAAGATTTAAAACTTACAATTTATCCCCAATTTCTTCACTTTTTTTAATAATTTCAACCAACAACACCAGTTTATTACTAAGCGAAAAGTCGTTTCGATCAGTTTCTGTGACCAAACCAGTTTTAGTAAACCATCCTTCGTATTCCGGCATAATTTCTTTCCCATCCTCTGCATCTTGGCCCGCCAGTCGGCGTGACTTTCGTGCTGGTACTGAGGGTTTATTGCTTGTTTCAGGCTGATCATTGCCATCTCTGAGAAAATATATAATTATAGTGGTAGAAAATTGAAGATTTGAGGAAGTATTTGCTTCTTAAAAGCACAGAAATACGCTTTTTTGGTTTTCGCCACCCACTCTCAAAAAACGATATCCCAGAAATTTTTTTAATAAAAGATATTTAAAAAGGACAGGAAAGCGGTCTTTAATTCTAAAGAGAAATTACACTTCCCATTCTCTTTTTTACTTTATAGCCGAAACCTACAAAGGAATAATGTCATCGTCCGAATCAACATCTGATGATGTTTCGCTTTCATCGTCATTTATGAAATCCGCCATTTCATCCTTATCATCCTCCCAAAGACGCTATAAGCAATAATTTTTGTAGACAACTATTAGAAAAAAATGATAAATTCACTGGAAGCTTTACAGTTAAAGCTCCCACTTTCAAAATTCATATAAAAAATAATGAACTGAAGAAAGTACCTTCTTCTCAAGTTCAATTTGATGAGCAACAAGCTGGTAGGGATGAGTCCAAATACGTGATAGCACGTGATAGTCGGGAAGAAGTCGTTTACTTAATAGTATACCTTCTGGACCAATACCATCAAGAAATGTACGATACAGCGAGACTTGGCGAGGCGTCAAACGAACATTCACTACATATTCTTGCTTTGGAGGAATAGCTTCCGTTAATACTCGATAATCCTTACGCTAAAAATACGAAACTATGCAATAACTTTGTCACTTTTTGTCAAGAAATGATTTAACAGAGTATACTTGCGGTCGTCTTCAGAAATCATCAATTATGGTAATACCTTATAATATGGCCATGCCAACCTTCAGACCTTGCCAACCAGTCTAATCTTACAAACCGTGACATCAGTATGTGGAAGTGACAGTACCTGAAACGCAATCATGCTTTCATCATAACATCATTTTAAAACTATAGCATTTGAGTAAACTTACATCAACAACATTTTTGAGATGTTCATATAGAACGTGACAACGTTTCTTCATACGACGAACTTCTATTGGTGTCGCATCTTTAGTTCTTCCACGATTGATGATATTTGCGAAACGATTTGCAAATTCTGCTTTGGTACCCAATAACCCTGGTTTGACAAAATTTACCATGCAATGATCTGTAAATATAATTCAATACCTCTTTATCAAAATACATTATTAAGCCAAGTTTTCTACACCACAATTGATTTGGGCAGCATTAGTTCCTAATCGTTATAGTAATACAAAAATTAATTGTAATTTATGCATATAATGATATGCGAAACTATTTATTCTCAAAATTTCATCGCATCTCCTTTTTCTACTCGCTAAGAATTATTTTTTGCAAAAGTAATGAAAGAATTTTAAAATGTGTTATATGAATCATTGCAAAAAGTTCATTTAATAACACTTGAAAACATATCGACTCTTTGGACAAACTTACATTCCATAAGATTATTCTGAAGTGGTGTTCCAGTCAAGCACAGTCGTCGTTTTGTACGAATTTTTAACATAGTCTTTGCAAGAGCTGAATCGTCATTTTTTAATTTATGAGCTTCGTCACAAATAATTAAATCTGGTCCTAAAATTCCGAATTTCAAAAATGATTTAAATTATGAATATAAATCAACAACAAATAATTACTGGAGACTGTCTGCTTCAAAGTTAACATTCTACTGTTCAAAAAATTATCTAGAAAGGCAACATCAATTCTGACCATCAGTAAAAAAGCTCTAACCAGGATCCTGAAGGAACTTTCGGAAATCTGGTTGCAATTTGGTCAACCTTTTATTCTTCGTTGTTTTCTTCATTCCATCAACTCTTTTCTTGCCCTGAAAATTTATTCCGTTCATTAACCGATTCCACATAGACCATAGATATCTCTGCTTTCAACTGTTTTAAAAATCTACACTGACTGTTATACTTATCTTATCGCCATCGTCTTGTGTTAAAATCCTGAACATGTCATAACCAATAATCATTACTGACGGTATGTCATTTTCGAACCAATTTTGTAGGGCTACCCGTCTGCTAGTATAATCTTTTAAAGAGTCCAATTCCATAACCTGAAATAAGAAAAAGTTTTATATCTTAGTTGTTGCTTAGATTTTTAAAATTAAATATAAATACTTCAAAAATCTAGCATAATCTTGCAAAATGACTGGATGCGTTTTCCTTGGAAGGTTCTTCATTTTTTATTCAATTTTTAAAATCTAAACAGTCACTGAGATATAAAACTTTTTTTCATATTTTATGCATCTTACTCTTATTAACGTTTGTTTTATTATTGCAATTAATTTTTTCATTTCTACAAAATTATAGGAGACAAAATGCATGGAAGGGAAAATAATGTGCGAGGAGAAAAATACAAATTCTTAAACTTAGATAAAAGATTGAAAGCCTAAAAATCACATTCAGAACGACTAATATGTTACAGAGGTGATCGTTCTGTTATCTTCTCACTTCATTTTCATCATTGCTACCTAGCTTTTTCCCCTTACATCTGCTCATTTAGATACTCAACAACTTTTCCTAGCTGTAACTGTCGTCTGAAAGAAACAAAAACGATGTATTTAATAATTATTAGATTTTTTTTTATCTGGCGTTTAAAATCAGTTCAAAAAAATTAATAGTAACATTAATCGTGGCTAAATCTTTATCGATATTCTCATTATCAAGCCATTTCTCGAATTCATTGTACCAGTTTAATACAACATTTTTGGGCACAATGATTAAGATACGTTTGAGATGATCACGCAATTTTGGATGCATCATTACAGTGTGCAAGAAAGCGATCACCTAAAATGTTTCTTAATAAGTCATTCATTCAAGTAACATATATTATTATTTAACATGAAAATCTGAAATGAGATTGCATGCTTCATGTACTGTAGTTAGTACCATCTTAACAAAATAAGTCCGTTTAAGTCCGTTTAAATGATTAGACTGATAATGTCATAAAATTCTTCCGAGAGATTCAAAGTAATGCTTGAACTATGTGGCTCACGTTACCACCGAGCAAAAACTACACAAAATAATTTGACAATGATCTTAGCGACAAGAAACACCTGGGAAACCCGAAGTGTAGTGAAATAAAATTTTGCGTTAAGCATTTTATGCACTCTCAAAAAATAATTGAGATTAAAATATTTCGAAAATAAAATATCGACTGTTTTGGAAAAATTTTCTAGAGCTCGGTCCATGTCAATGTTGCAATCATCACCATCATCATCTGTTTAAATTTATTATAAAAATAATAATAACCTGCAATGTTTTACCCAAGCCCATGCAATGAGCAAGGATACCGCCACCACCATCTTGCTCTAATCGTTGTAGCGATTCGATAGAACTATCATACAAAAATTGGATACCCTTAGCTTGATGAGGTTTCAGGAAAGCGACCAATGATGGATGTACGGATACCGGACATGGTGGATTGCTTTTTTTATCAGGATCGAGAACAACACTTTTCAAACGTTGGTGCTTCGTCAGTTGTGATGAAGAACCTAGTGCAGTCGCTAAGTCTGGTCCATCGGCCAATTCAATTCCATTGAACTAAATTATTGATAATCAGAATATGAAACAATTAAATATAAAAGTAAGTAGTTAATAACTGCTAATGAATACTTCTGTCTAAAGCTTTTCCAATACAAGCCTTTAATGTATAAAGAATCTAAACATAAGCGAATATCGAATTTAATGAAACCCTTCAGCATGATAGAAAACCTTTCTAAACAAAATTTTTGAAATTTCTTTTGTTCATAGATTCTACAATTAATAAAGACAGAACGAGGACTTCGAATTCAAACTAAGAAGTAATCAAAACTCCTTAAAAAGAACTGCAAATAAAGCTTCAAAGATATCCAGATGCTTCATATTTTAAGGGCATCCGATTTCAGTTACAAATAATATGAAATCATCCATTTCGTTGATGTTGATATTAAAAATGTGAACAAGTTCATCGCCGAGTTTGAGATTTTATTTACATTTTTAATTTTATATCAATATCAACACATTTATGAGAGGATGTCATGTTTCGCCATATAAATAGAGCAGTCAACACCCAAAAAACAGAATCTTACTTCTTTCTGTTTTGCTTCCAAACGTTTCCTCCGTTCTTTTTCTGCCAGTTCGGCGTCGATTGTATCCTTCTGTAACTGTTCTTTAGCCAGAATTTTCCGAGTTCTTCTCTTGTTTGACAATTTTCTGTTCATCTCATCATCATCCAGATCTTCTGATACGTTGTCACCATTTCTTTCCTCCTCGTCTTCGCCATCATCATCAACGCGAACACGCTTTCGCTTCAATCTGGAAATATTTCTATAATATGCGTAAATTAAAATGTAAAATTTAAATTAAGTTCCAGTATAAAATTAGAAACCGTTTATGAAAAACTAGTTCAAAAAGAGATAGTTCAAAAAAATCATCAAGGGAGTTCATGAAAAATGGACTCTTTCATGAACTCCCTCGATAGTTTCTTTAAAATATTTCAACAGAAAAAAAGAGCAAAAGAAAGAATAAGCAAATAAACAAACTTTACACGTGTATTTTGCTCTTTACGCGATGCCTTACTACCATTCTCATCACTCACATTGGACAGTTCAATATCACTGTCAGCTTCAATTATTTCAGAAATTATGCTATCATCAGTATCTGATTCCAAAGTATTAAAGGAAGTTTCAGAATCCGAAGAATGTATTTGTTTTCGCCTGTAAAACAAGATGATTAAGAGCATTAGATTTTAATTAACATTTTAAGATTTCGAGGATAAATCATGAAATTACGAAATTGATCGTCTGAAAATTTATAAGAAAATACATAAACTAAATTACTTGAAAATTCATCCATTTTGTACCACCACAAAATGAAACTGATGAAAGAAGTGCTATTTTGTGAATAACCCTTACTTCCTATTTCCTTTTCTTTTATTCTCTTCGACATCTTTGGTACCTTCTTCCGCTTTTTTTCCCATCTTTTCGCCATTGACTGATTCCACTTCACTATCACTTAGCACCAAACGCTTGCTTAGAAGACGATCTTTTTTGAAGTCATCACTCTAAGAAAGGATAATTCTAAAGAAAAAAAGTATTGAGAAAAAAATACTTCAACACCCCTATTGCTTCAAGAAAATATATGGTTCTTGTAATGCTAAAATATACTTAGAGAATGAGTTAGAGTTTAGATCAATGTACCAACACTATGTTAGTCGATTAATTTCAGACACTATAGAGGCACTATAGAGTGCTACAGAAATTCCAAAACAATAATCATGTGATTCATATAGATCGTATTTCATTTCCTAATGGCAACATTAAAAGATAATTTACTTAAAATTGCACCATACAATTCATTATAACATCTAAGTATATCCGAATTTCTGTTCATTTCAGTGCTTGAACTAGGACAAAAAAGGTCATGCACTATTTAAAAGTAAAAGGTGAATGAAATACAGTGAGCAACGAGCTCAGTTCTACCGAAAAAAATTAGGATCAATTTCAGCACAAATTCTTTATTAGTAATTGCACTGTAGTATGGAATAAGTTCCATTCGTAAGATTTATAAATAACTTCTTTACTTTGTTAATGTGACCCAAACATTTGCAGTCAAATTTCAAGGTATCCTTATAACTTCAACTTTTTCTGAGAAGTGGAAGTGAACTATAGTGAAAATGTCTCATCCTTTACTTGATCATCCTATTCCTTCTTAACAGTGCCATTTCTGTTTTCATAGATGCTAAATAAATAATCGTCTTCTCATAAAGACAAGTGTCACTTATACTGGTAAATAACAGACACTATATAGGAATTAGAAATAAGATAATAACAAACCATTTTCGGTACATCATCATCACTTAAAGTTTCATGTTTGGCACAAACAAGTTTCATGTTTGAATTACATCTGAAATACAAAAATTCATGTATTTTATTGAATTAATTAAGAATTTGAAACAAATTTTTAAAATTTTCCAACTAGGAAAAAAATTCAATTACTTATTCTTAGTTGTTGCTGCATTTTGCTTCGGTTCATCGGTGCTTATACCGCGATCATAAAGTTTTTTATGTTTAATTTCCGATAGAGACGTCGTTTCCTTGTCTTCCTTAGATTCCTCCTCTTTGATATCATCCTTAAAAATAAAAAGACCGATAATATTAACCAAGTACTCATATACACTTAAACTATAACATCCTTAACATTATATAGCTTATTTTTATGATAACTGTACTATTGAATATTCCATTCTTGTATTAGCAAATGTTTACACCAAGTATTGTGTAGCCCATTACCTAAAAGACTCTTTCTCCACGCTGCATCCAAAGGAAAGACATTTCATAAAAAAACAGAATTTGAATGAACAAAATATCACATTTTTATGAAGATTTACTTTAAAAAAAAGCTGTAGAAAAACAAGCAAGCTGTAGTGGAGTTATATTTCGTGATGATAGACATAAGAGATCAACAAAGATCTTTTGCACAAATTGTAAGTACTTTACCTACAGGTGGGATCAAACTTACTTCACTATGATCCGTCTCAATATAATCGTATTCTTGAGCGTTTCCACTCAAAACAGTTTTTACGGAACTATTATGTGCGTGTGATTTGTCATTCCTTCTCTTCTGTCCTTCATTTCTAAGTAACATGGTACCAGTCCTCAACAGAAAATCAGCCTCAGAGCTTGATCCATCAGAATTAACCACTTCATCTGCTTCTTCATATGCAATCTGAATTAAGAGTAGTGATTGGTGTAATTAAGGATGAAATACATTGAGGATCATCCTTCAAAAAAATTAAAGAAAACACCAAATTTCAAATTCATCATTCCCTGTCTTTTTCATCTTTCTAAAATAATCTTATCCATATAAGTCCAAATATACCTTCTGCAAAGAATCGATCACTGCCCTCAGCTCTGGATCCCTATCACATTGTATCACTTCGATATATGATGGATAAATATTATATTGTTTTAAAACCTACAACAAATCAGCTTACATTTTTACGAATTTTAGTTTATTTCCAATTAACTGATTTTATATTCCGATCCATTTGTAATTATACCATTGCTTACTTCGCTTTTTATCACTAGCACAGTTACTACTTTCACTGCAAAAGTTATTTAAATGCGATAAGAAGTCAAACACAACATGTAACACTAATCTTTTTAAACTAATTTTTTGCAATTCGAACCTACTCATATTTAGAAAGATCATAAGGTCATCTCGTTGCCATCAAATAACTCCATGTAACTTTCCATTATTTGATGTAAGAAAGCTTTACTTTGTAATCCCAGCTTTCAGATTTAACTCACTTTCATTATAACTTACTTTCAAATCTTCTTCGGTGAAATCTTTGGCACCAGTAAAATCTACATGCTTTTCCTTCACGTCCGTTTTTCCATCTGAAAATAAAAAAATAATTTATTAAAATCTGGAATGAAATGCGACAGCAATAATTTCTTGCCTACAACTGAACATTTTTTCAATAATTCATGCTTTGGATAAATTTTTCGAATAAATTTTTATCAATCAAAATAAAAAAACTAATTTTCATCACAGACTAAAACAAAAAGAAATCAACCTTCATCAAAGGTTTCTTGTCCTAAACTTTCTCGAACAGAAGACTCCGATAAATTACATCGATCAACAACCTCAGTGATATCAGTATCCTGCAATAATATTTGCATATTATCATTTAGCTGAAACTATTTGGAGACAATTTAGCTTCTTGATTTCCATCAATATTTGCGGGCCAAATACAATAAAATGGTATCCTAAATTATCATGAAACTTGAATAGGTAAATTATTCATAGAATGATGGATCAAACCAACAACAACTCCTTAACTGTCAAGTGTGCTTTTCATTTATTCAATTAGATATTTGACTATATTATACAATGTAGATGTCTTCATAACTATTAGATAAGACATAGCTTTTCATTCATGAGTCCAAAAATTCAATAATCTGAAGCAATATGAGAAAAACCAGTACTGTTCTCAAAAATCCTCACTAAATTAATAGGAAAAATATGTACTACTTTTACCAGAATTTACAAGGTCAATTACTAAATCGATCGTCAAAATTTATTAGAGAAAGTGATAAAGTGGGAAAACTGCGAAATTCCGAAAGTTCGAGGATATTATAAATATAAAAGAAGGAGAAGCAGGAGAAAGAAAAGTACATATTGGATGGGATCAAATTTCATACTCGACTGCAGTTAAGAATGTAATGCAACATGTGAAATATTAATTGCACTATAATAATAACATAAGCATCTCTGAAAGCGGCCCGACAACAGTGCTTTATCTAGTAGAGATAGGAATGTATATAAAGAAGTTAACAACTATTGGCTTTCGTTTGCGTCGAACGATCTGTCATAGATGATTCCAAAATCACACATGCTGCTGTGTCTGCAATAGTTACTTTCAGATTTCGGGAATATATCGCTGTAGAACGATGCCATGTCAGTGATTAGTCAAATTTTGGGAAGGGAATAACTTACAAGCAGCGCAATAAATTTTATTGCTTTCCTTTCTTCTTTTTATGGTAAAAAAACAATCAACGATAACACCTTAGTTTTACTCGCCACCATAAATTTGGGGGATCTTTTATTAATGCTGCACTGGTTCAAATAACTAATTGAAGTGTTTATTTCTATCAAACTATTAAATGTTTAATCCGAAGCTGACAGAAATTTATGACATTAAATTTCAAAAAATATCAAAAGACGTAAAATCCGTTACATCAAAATTTTTCCTATAGAAACAAAAAAAAAACAGCCCACAAAAAGAACTAAAAAAAGCAAAACAAGTTAAAGTAGGAAATTTTCGGATTTCTTACCAATTCCACTATTTCATCGTTGTCGAGCGTTTCCGAATTACTTGCTTTATTTTTGCCTTGTCCAGCATTTGCTTCCATAATTTCGAGATCTTCAAAGTCTTCAGTTTTCCTACTGATACCACTATGCAACTGATCACACTTCACTCTCGTTTTTTCACCACTTCCATCATCTGACTTGCCAATCTCGTTGCTATTATCAGATCTGCCTTTATTGGAATTCAATATCGCAACGTCCCAGCTATTTGTAGATAATTCTGTCCTGTTTTCATGATAAAGCAGTGCTTTTCTTTTTTCTATCATGATAACCGACTAAGATTACTTTGAGTTTAAGGAAAGATTATATTGCATGATACGATACAAAGGTGTTATCTGTGAACACGTGAATAACATGACGGAATAGGGAAAAAAATGCTTGAAAAATTACAAAAAACAGAGGTGCTGAATTCCGAAAATATTCCCACTTTACACCATATGCCGAGCGAAAATACAACCACATATGATGCATGGTTATCCACACATTTTTTAATGATAAGCCATAATCAAATCAAACATCTATTTTCCAATTCATTGTATTTCATATCTTTTTCATAAGTTCGATATTCGGTTATATGTACATTTGATATCATACTGTGATGTGAATCAGATCGCAGATGAAATATTTTGTTAATTTTAATTGTAATCATGTAAAACATAAACTAAACTACAAACCTGGTGTAGTTGTCGTAGAAATGGCTAGTTGCTATGTCGTTACGTGAGCTTTTCAGTGTTTCTACAACTGCATCTATTTGTTGAATAAAATATTTTGCATGTTCCCGCAGAATAGTCACGTAATCTTCCGAATTTTCACTGTCATATGTAAATAATGTTTGACGAATCTGTAATTTTTTCTCTGAAGTAAGAAAGAGCTAAGTAAAAAAAGAAGCAGAGAAATTGAATTATTCGACCCTTATGACGAGCTGAAAAAGTGTTATTCGTAAAACAGTGTCATTTGGTTTGAGCTAAAAGCTTCTAAATAATGCGTCATTAGTAACTATAATAGAGTTATCAGCACCGTTGGAGCTGATTTATGATTTTTTTGATAGCTTAATCAATGGACAAATGAAAGAAGTTGTTAAATATATGTAATGTTAGTCATTCCTGGGATATGTATGCTCCAGTGCATAGTTGTATCGTTAAGTTTGTAGTTCGCTGAGTTCACTAAAGTTTTGAACAGTTATGCTATCAGCTATACTAGATATATTGTGACAATTTTAATACTCTGCGGAGCTTTTAAGAATTAATTACAAATAATTAGAGAGCTAGCAAAGATTTGAAGAGCAAGAAGTGTCGGATAATTCTGATATAAAAATATGAAGGAAAATTTACATCTAAAATTGACGCACTATTCTCTGAACGACAATTCAAAAATCAGAAATGGAGATGATCACCGTTGTTATTTGAAATAATGTACCCAAGTAACAATTTTGAAAACGCTACAATGTCGAAATGTTTGGAAAATAAATCTTTATCTTTTAAATAATGATAGTTGTAACTTTAAAAGGCAGGAATGCAGTACTAAACATTTGAACACAAGGTAGAAAATAGTGAACATAAAAAAAGGAAAAAGCAAAAATCGAAGATTTCTATCTTCCCGAGAACGATTTAATTTTCGGAGAGCTTAAGGAGACTGCATTCTCTTATATCACATTACCAAAACTATTTGAATGGCCTGAGCGAAAATCCCCAAGAATTCTACGGTCCGCAACTAATATGCTGAACACGCCTAAATGATGAACACGGCTAAATCCAATAGAAAATATTTCTGCACAGGGATATTAGCAGATCGACTTTACATTCTCTATAAGTAAATATACTATTCCATTAGCTTTTCTAATGAGAATCACTGTAAAAACAACTCACCTGTATTCCATATCTATATCGAAAATCATGCCAAAAAGCTAAATTCAAAACAGGAAAAAAAATTGCAACACAGAAAGAAATAGTACCAACAAGAATATTAATTATTCGACAAAATTTTTTGTCAAAAATGTTAGATATTAAAAAGGCTTCGAAATGATTAAAATATTAGACAGAGCGACTACAACTAACCTTACTTAACTGGTTCAAATTATCAGTGAGTGTCGCACTAACTAAATCGATGGAATTGACCAAATTATCGAATCCATTCGGAAGGATAGTGAAACTGCTTGTCGTATTCATAACTGGTTGAGATAATAATATTCAGTTGCTGGAAAACAGCAAATTATTCAGGAATGTTTTGGATTCTTTACAAGAGGACTCTTTAAAACAACGTAAAAACCGCACGTTAACTCTGGCGCCTGACTTGATCGATGATCAGTGTATAGTGATATGAAAGAGTGAACAAGAACAGAACAAAGTTTCTGGGTCACATTTCTGGATATCCCTTTGTTCATAAATAAAACTGTCTCGTTCAGACAACTGTTTAAAATTATGAAGTAAATCATGACCAAAGTTAAATCTTTCTCGAATCAGGCGTTGACGGATAAAAAATCTCGCCCATGTTTCGCTGTTCTGAAATGTCAAGAAAACGAAAAAAAGGCGTATTAAACGAAGTTATTCTTCATGTCTCATCTGTATCGATATATTTGTGAAGATGTGCTTCACCGATTTATTACCGTACTGAGAACATCAAATGAATACATTACTTTTCCAAAAGGAGAGAGAGAAATATCATACTGCTTTAAATGAGTTTTTTTCTTTACTTCTTTTCCGTGAAAAAGGATGAGAAAAATATGAGATCATCAATTTTATCCACTTTCCGGCAGCACTGATCAAAGAGTACTTTTATTTCAGTTAATTAATTCGAACAATTTGTTGATCCAAGGCAGAGAAAAAGATTTAGAAAAACTTCACAATTACATAATACACTCGATATCACATGATAATGCTTTCATCATATATTTCAATTCTAAATTAATAATTAATGAAAGGAAATCAATAATTCTAAAAAAAGAGAAATCTTTTATCCTAATTAATCGAATTGTTCTTAGAATCAAATAGAAAAATGATTCAAAGCCTTGCAAGTAATGGAATGAAATCGAAAAAGAAATCCAGCAGATAAGGTCAAATCAGAAATCGCCTTGGAATTCAAAAAAAGTAGGATTACTTTCTCCTGAAGTCAATTTTAAACTTAATGAGAAATGATAAAAACTGAAAGGGAACTGCTCTCAGAATTAAAATCAGACAGAGGTTGGGACTAATTTTTTCTATAATTAATGACGAAGTAATACATTACAAGCAGCAGAAAATCGTTACCGGAAATGATTTGAAACTAACAGAACTAAACGTCATCTGAAATGGTCCACTAAATTTGAGTAGGTAACTGAGAGTGAATTGGGACGAACTGCTTAGCACCCAATACACCGCATTCACTCATCAATTTCGGATTCTCGCTATTGCAAATTGCTCACTAGAAATCGCATTTAAAATCAAACAGAAAGCTGAATTTCTTTAGAAACATTGAAAATGGTTTTCAAAAAGATTAATTTAAGATCAATTCCTTTTAGAAATAAAACGAATCTTCACTCATCGATGGAAATCCCCAATGTTACTATTCCTAACACTTACTATGATTTTGTTCCGTTAAATGAGAATTTCTGACTCATCAATAGATTATCACAACAACCCCCCTCAGTGAGTGCACTCCGGCAATTAACCCTAACTTGATCCGACCTGAGGGGTGGAAATAGTTGCAACATGCTATCAGTAGTATTCTCACTCCCTCTCTCTCCCTGTTAAATGACTGCTTGAAACTGCGACAGCTGGCATGGAATGTCACCTGTCCCCGAAGGGGTCGAGACTCGGCAAGCAACAAGTCACCCCCCCCCCACCTCGTCTTCTGAATCTCTCCGCAGATCGCTCCACATATTCTCCATCTCCGACCATGTCCTTTTGTCTCCTTTGCTTCTCTATCATCCCTTCCTTCCACAGCAACGACAACAGAGAGAAGACTGTTGCTAGAAGCGCTTTTTAGCTAATCGAACACAGACCGACAATTCGTCTTTGAGTGAAAATTTGATAATCCGGGAACGCAAGCCTAAGGTTGCGGCACGACCCTCGTGCCACTCGGTGGTGATGCCTGTGAACATACACATGGCACATTCTCGTGCCTGGATCCTTTCGCCAAATTTTATAAACTTTATTCCATTCATATTAATAATTGAGGGAACGAAGGACTTCGGTTCTGAGTATCACTAATTTTCTTTTTCATACAACCATTCACCCCAATTTATGGATGATGACGATAAGGTTAGATAAATGTACAATGAGATGAGTTATCACCGCTAAAGTGACTTTGTTGATTTTCGGGGCATCATCGGTCACTGTGAGAATTAACAAGACAACATCTCTTTTGCTACATGTATGGGAGACAGGTTAGTATTATACATCGTCGTTTAGATTGGCCTATTTAAAATGATGGAATTTACATGTCTAAATATATCTGCGAAGAAGTAATCAGTAAACGGCGTGTAAATCATCTTTCAGGGATTTAAACAAAAAACGACAAGTACGCCGATTAATATGCACAACAATATGTACACAAAGAATTGATAATTAATAATCAAGAAAGGGACATTCCCTTCAATCCGAGCTTCTCGAAAAATTCTGGAAAGAAGAACAAGGTCAATTTGAAAAAAAAATTTTACTTATTATTACGGTTTGAGTTACAAGAACAAAATAATTTTTTCCACTGTAGAATTTCCCGTAACTGGTATTCTTTTCTGGAACTGTTGGATAATAGAAATTAAGCTCATCCGATTATAAGTTTTTTTATGGTTTAAATCGATCATTCAGTCAGACTCTGAGCAACTTCGGCATTCTGCGGTTATTCTACCTTCAAATATCGGCAATATGGCACAGTCATCATCAATTATCGTCCACTGATAAGGTGCCGAACAATCTTCACAATCACTTTTGAAAAAAAACCTGCAATATAATATAAAACTTTTTTCTCCCTTATTCTTTCAAAATTCACAGTTCATAATATTCAATTACCTTACTCAAATTCTCTCTTATAGTCACATATTTGTTTGTTTGGTATCTCTGTTATTTATTTATTTATTTATTTGTTTATTTATTACGAATATCTAAATAAATAAACACAATTATGAATTCAGATTTGTCTTACTTCAATTTTCAGTACATCACTGCTCTACTCAGATGTCTTATTTTCGCTTTAAATGCCTCCATTGAATATCATTCTCTTTTTTATACACTGCTTACTTTATAGGATATTACCTTCTGGTTGTCTTTGATGAAATACCAAAGCACCGACGAAACTCACGAAATGTAATATCACGCATTTCCAACTTGGCTACAAATGGAGCTTCCGCATTTTCTTCCTTGTAGGAAATTGCCAACTGCTGCTTCTTCGGATAAAAGTTGTTGCTGAAGTTATCATTAAGATCAGATGTTTCTCAAGCTTTATAGCCCTATTAAAAGATGCCTGACTGGCAAGCAGACAAACTCACACAAACAGTGGCCGCTTTTCCTCTGCTTCAAGTGGAAACGAACAGTAGTAGAAGCTGCTAGTTGACGCTTCACTGCATGCTGAAGGATAAAACTTTGACAAATTTTATTGATTTTTTAAATTCAATAAGTCAAATTATTTAACTAATCTGCATTATTTCTTCCCTGAAAGATAGTTAATACTAATAGTCACATCAAGTATATTTGAACTTATGGTCGAACAAATATAATTCAAGTTTACATTGAGGGAAAGAAGTAGTCTGTGTGGACATTGCCATATGACGTGCTTTCTCAAAAAGGGCTGCTCGATTGATGATATTGGCCGATTCGGAACTACAGAAACCGGAACTATCTGAATATCGATGTCCATTGTAATCATTGCTGGAATATACAATGTTAATTTAATTTAACGATGATAAAAAATTTTTCCGCATAGGGACTTCTTGGTGTTATATGCATCGGAAAATTCGTATTATTAACGACAAGTTTGCTTACCTGGACAGCGGCGTCGTGCTGCGCAAACTATGCATTCCACGGTTTGCAGCACAGTTACGGTAATCCTTCAAAGTAACACCGCCCGGAGGTGGAGCAAAGCCATGTCGTCCGTATGGACTCGGCACATTACCGACATGAAGAGTGTTCGTGAAGCGTATCGGTGACGCGGACACTGAAAGAAGAGAAGGAATGGTTTATGTTATTCATCCCGCTCTTTCGCTCGATACTTGGTGTGGTTATACTACGCATACATTATGACACTTTGATGTTCTTACTGTGCCTTTGAGAATGTACTTTTTATTTGTCGGAAGAGAATTTCTCCATAGGTTTTTAGAGTACTGAAGAAAAAAAAGAATGACTTGATCTGCGTTTTTCCTCTTTCGGATTCATATCATATTCGGCATTCATCCTTTGTTCATACTTATCTAGCGAATCATTGCTTATCACCGAATCAACTTCATCATTTCCTTCCTTCGCTAATGCCAGCTGCTCCAAATCTCTACAAATAAGAAATATCATATAAGTACACTTACAGCAGTACCAGTCACTTGTCAAAAACTTGACATTGCTGATACTATCAAAGAAGAAGTAGGAATGATATGACGAAGTAAACTTATTGCAACTGTCCATAATGTGAACATTCTAGACTAACGGAACAATTTTATTAAAAAATCAAGAAAAAGGAAGACAGTTGAACAAACCTAGCAAACACTTCAATTCCGGTTTCATGTTTATACTGCTCCAAACGGTAAGCGATTTTATCTAGTTTACAGCGTAAAATTTCCGAAAACCGTTCTCTTTCTTCAGGACGTTGATGTTTAAAATCGCTACCGTCCGGTGGACAGCTAAGGAATGCTTGGTGTTGTTGTTGATGCTAAAAATAAACGAATTTTCTTTACTACTACCATTCCGTCTCTTGACAATTTCATTAACAAAATCTTCGATGCAAGGAGGAAAAATGATGTGGGTTTTAGGAATCAACGAAGCCACAGTCGATGAAATATAGATGAAGATGTTGAAGTTGCTGTGCAACAAGAAGAGATTAGTGTATGACTTATTTTTCAGAAAAGGAGAGGCTTTTTTTCCTCCCAATGGAGGTTGTGTTTTGCAAGTTCAGTTTGAAGTATACATCTGTTTTTTTCCGCCATCATTACATGACATAGGTGACAGTTTAACTGTGTAGCCATATTGACAGAGAAGAGTAAAATGCGAATTCTGTGGAACTCATTGAATTTTCACTCCTTTTTTGACACTACGAAATTTCTATGCTAATTTTAGTCAGTATAATACAAGAGAAAATGTAAATGAATGGGCAAGTGAATAAAGTAATTAACCAGAATATAAAATGAACTAATCGTTTGAAGGAAAGCAATGAAATTATGAATAACAAATAATTGCTTACTCCATGAACCCTTTGTAGCGGTAGCCTTTCTGAATGACGTTTCGAACTACTTCGTTTATTTCCACTATCTTCACTTAAAACAGCGCTACATGATATAGAATCACGTGAATCACGTTTACTTACGTTTTGTACCGCGATATTTCGCCTAGGTGGCTTCCACCTGAATAGCCTCATTTGATAAAAGTCGATTTATATAATATTTTACGGAGATCTAAACTGAGACTGATCGTCAAAATACGGTTTATAAAACGTCATATCATACATTTTAAATTTCGATAAAGTTTTGAAATTATAAAAAGCCGTCAGTGTATTAAAAATAATCAGTTAATTTACTTTTTCCAAAGTGAATTTCGACTGCCGAAACCAATCGAGATGTCATCACTCGTTGAAGCACAAGCATGACATCCAGTCGAACAAACTGTCGGATCGTTTTCATCCGATGCAGAAACTGCCACTGGCTCAATAAGTTCCGAATTTTGATTTAGCAGCTGAAAATAAAAGAAATTCAAAAATCACTATTCAATTTTAATATTAATGTTAACACTAAAATTGATCCTACATGAAATTCTGTTCAGCAAAGCCTGCAATCTAAACCTTCAGGTGAGTAGTCCGAAGAAGATGATATATTTACATAGAAAGTGACTGAAAAACACAACTGAAGAAATGCATTACTGCAAAGGTCAGTACTTCACATTGATTATTATAAAAACGACAAAAATTCCCTTAGTGAAATTAAATTAATTTTTGTAGTGCACAAGGAGAAATAATTTTTAGGAATGATACTAAGTGCTAAAATCTGGAGTTGGATGAAATAACGTTTATTTCTAGATTCTCTTATTAAAGATAAGTACTTGGTATCAATGGATTTGATACTGAGGTGACGATGGACACAGCTGTCACTCCTGACATTATGCTGTTCCATCTATTTTGTCAATTCGAGAACTGCTTACGTTATAAAAATGATCAGAATTAACAAAGAGTGCGTGTTGCTTGCGCAAATAAGCTAGCAATTCCTCTTGACAAGGCTCAAACAGATTGCCATGTGGTAGTTTGTTTGCAGATAGGGCATGAATGCGCTCCGACATCTCTCGTCTGATATTATCGGGAAGGAATGTACAGGTGCCACTGCGCATGCTGCAATAAAACATAATTACATATGTGAAGTATTAACGCATTCTCGCAAGATGCGCAAGAACAAAAAGGAATTCATGAATCAAACTATTACGGCGAGCCACATGCCACGACGGTGATGTGCTGCGTGAATTTCAACTGAAATATTGCTTAAAAATTATTTTTAAAAAACCTTATATATTTGCGATGTATCTTGCATGCTATTTCGGCGCATTTTGAATCATTCCGTTCTATCAAATTCCTGTAAATAAAAAAATTTCCCCATCGAATACCGTTTTCTTAAAAAAGAATGAAAGAACTGCACTGCAAAACTGTTCCATTGCTGACGACGGTGCTGAACAATTAAAGCAAATTTTATATCGTCTGAATACTTATACAAATTTATTTGATTGCTCAAAAACAAAGTGCTTTCTCTTTGTCCACGAAAAATTAAAAAATTAGAATACGAAATTATGCATAGTTTTTTGAAGCTGAAATTTATGTATCGGAATTTCGTCGTAGCAAAGATCTCTTTTCAAAACTGAAAGCAATTTTATAAAAAAAATGCCATGTTTTTCCATAGCATATTTTTTTGAATGTTTAGAAAATGTAAAGAAGGCAGAAAACGTTATTGTCATTTGCTGTTTGGACGTCAACGTTTCTTTTCTTCAATAGATATTTAAATTAAAAATTGAAATTTTAATTAAATTGAAACTTTAAAATTCTCATGTCTAGGAAGTTTTATTTTAGAAAACTAGTATGGCAGAAGTAAGAAAATTCAAACTGCCAACAATTTATCAACAGAACACAATATGATTGACCATACTTTATCCAGTACAGTTACTCCAATTGTCTTCTGCATGCAGTTGTATCGTCACGAGACGATATGTTTACCAAATCAGCAAATGAAAAAACAGAGAATTTTGAGGAATTTACATAAGAAACTTTTTTTGAGCCCTGTCATTGGTTTTTTCATCCCAATGAAACTTCCAAATTGCAATTTAATCATCCACAACTTTGTGTATTAAAATCAACAAATATACAAATAAATAAATAATTGCGTATATTAAAAACATTAATATACTTGAAGGCTTTGATAGCAAAGAACAAGTCGATGGAATCAGTTGGTCTTGTGCCATCTTCCTTGAACCATTTCTTGAAAGCTTCTAAAGCAGAAGCATCTTCGAGAATGCTCTCCAAATTGCTCCACCAAATTATACACTCATCCATGAAATCTATAAAAGGACTCCGTTGTTCTCGTTCGTTCACTAGGAATGGCGTAGATTACGAGATCAATGTTTAGTGAAATGATGATGAAGATGGCGTCTAATTCTACATATCCAAATATTATCATCACAATCATTCATAATTCGTTGCAGTTGAAGTATGTTAATTTCAAATTACACAGTTTAGAATAAGCCAAGCTTGAATGTATTTTCTATTATTCATTTTAGATAGAGGCCACTCACTGTTCATTCAATGTCAAAGAAATTAGGAATTTATGAATCCATGAAATTTAAAAAGGGCTCAAATTCAAGAAATTCAAAATAGCAAATGAGCACAAAAAACCTGAAGCAATCATGAAGAAAGAGATAAGCATGCGCCAGAAATTTAGAACCACAAAAGAAATGGGACCAAACACAGAAAGTTGAAGTTTCTGCCCAAAACTGACCGGGGCAGCTCGATAAAAATACCAAAAGAGAAGCGAGTCTGTTGTGAACATTTCAAGTGAAAGACTGCTCAGTGCAATCTTTTATTTGTAATTCTTCATTTCGTTGCGAGAGTGATCAGAGGGATGAGAAACATTAATGAGAAGCACCGAAACGAGTTCTTCCACATCCACATGAAATCGACCGGTCATTTGGAGGGGATGGATGGATGGATAGATGGAGAGACGGACGGATGGATGAATGATAATTTGTAGGCTGGGCTAGTTGGATGAATGGATGGCTGTATGGGGTATATAGCAGAAGGGCGATGAAACTTCGACAGCTTATTTTAAAAAATGGAAGTAAATTAACGAAGGTGAGAAAGATGGAAAGAGTGTCATGTCTGAAGACATCCATTCCAACTTGGGAAATATTTGATTCCGTCCAGCGTATCCTCATCCTGTTGGAAATTTCAGGCTATTTAGTGGAGAGAAGAGATGAAGGGAAATTAGTCATGGAAGAGAAATTTTGAGTATCCCGCGGGAATTTCCCGGAGGAAACAAAGCAGGTGGCGCTACAAATCATTTTTAAAAAAAGGCTGCCTTAATGGTTAAAGAAAAGGAAACTTATTGCTAAACAAATGAAATTATTGTGTGACAATTTCGAACAACCGAAATTCAGCCAGTAGGAAACAGATCGCGCAAGTGAACTTTATCGTCAAATGAGTAAGTAAGTCAAATTAGCCAATAGCAAATACCGTGTAACAAGAATTCAGCCCGCAATTCCACTTCATTTTATAAATTTATGGACGAACACAGGTTAATCACGGAGGAACATATTTGAAATGATTATATTCAAGCCGAGGGAGAAAGAGCCTTGGGCACGGATAAAATGTGAGGTGAGCAGATTGAAGGCACAAAGGGACGTTTGTTGTTCAATTAGAACCATCTGAAACCCATAATTAAGCAGAAGAGACATTTTAATACCGTCGTTTCCGTTCGTAATTGAACATCCAACTGCTTAGGATGGCAGTTAGTGAAAGAGAACTGCCGAACAGCTGACAGTTCCAGAAAACATTCACATTTCAGGATGTTCTGATGATCATCCTAATTAAATGACGAAGAGCAGTAAGGTAAAATGGCGGAACTCCCTGCTTATTGACCCTCGTAAGCGTGATCAACAACGATATAGGTAAGTAAATATGCGCCAACGTCCATATATAAACAATGTAGACAAACACAAACATCACACACATTGATGAGAAGGAATGAAATTGGAAAACAAGGGGATGGAGGAGGAGAGGATAGAAGTACTGTTGTAAGGTTGGTTAGACTGATGGCGATGACGACAGTGGCGCGGCACTCTTTGAAGTTTAAGGCAGCATTTTGTGGATTATTAGAGGTGCGGCGGCGGGTGACATCAAAAGAGTTCTGTTCCCTTCTCTTGAACCTCTATTGAACATATTTCTCATTTTGATCAGCAACAATTCAACGCCCATCCATCCACCTCTCTCTCCCCTTTCCTTTCCTTCCTTTCCTTTTTCCATTTCTCCCTCTGTCTCTCTCTCCTTCTCTCTACCGAAATCTGAAAGCCTTAACTGTTAAGTGAACTAGTAGGAGCAGTGCGGTGGTACTAGCAGGTAGTAATCATCCCCTCCCACCTCCCGAGCACACCACCACTTAGCTCCAGGAATGGCCGCCACTCCGCTGGCGCTTTACTTTCCAAGCAACGAAGAGCGGTCTCTCCCCTCTCATCCCGCATGTCTTCTATCGGATAACATCCTCCGCCCTTTTTCCTCCCAGCACACTTTCTGCTATTATTGCTGCCTAATTCATTCAAATCCATCTTATCGCATACGGCAACAGAGGGGACTGTTATCAGCCAAGGGCGGAACGGAACGACATGGGATGGATGAAGAGAGGGAGGGGACCATGAGGGAATTGTCAAAAACCGTTTTGTGAAGGGGAGATTAGATTACAAGAAGTCCCTCCACTGCAGGCAAATGGAAAGAGATCTCTGACCGATGTAGTCGAGACTTTTTTCGGCACATACTTCGTGCGGTGATGTCACCCACGATTTCTCGAGAAATCCGCCGACCTTTTTCCCTCAAGTTATTATAGTACTAAATAAAAGAGATCGATAATTGCAGTTGGCAGAGCTAACAGTGAGTGTGACACTTTAGGCTCGCTTCTCTTCTTCTTCACATAATTGAGCCACAAAATATCCAACTAATCGATCTTCCAGCTGTCAAATAAAAGAGTCACTTCCTAAAATGGTCTAAGGCCATATAGGTAAGTGTTCGTGTAAAGAGTCCATGTGGGATGAAATGAAGACTGTTTAGTTGCAATAAATAAATTGTTTTTGAGGTGGCCGGTTAACTAATTAGCAACTTTCTTACTATTCCGTGCACTTTTTTAATGGGCAAAGAACAAAAACTTTTTTAACGAACATTGATACGCAAAGGCACGTATTTCTGATCAAAGTTGTGGGATGGGAACACTCTTCTGAATTGGAAGAAACTGTCGACTATACTTGCTCCTTCGATACTTCTCAGCCTGCGCTATGTTTCGATGCGACCATTTCCGGAGACCCATCCGCAGATCCTTTTCCTCTCTCGCAATTGAAACTTTGGAAGAAATGCGAAGAAGCAATCCATCCAAATATTATAAACTGCTATTTCCGATTGTCATTAATAGAAATTTTACACGAATCGTCTATTGAATGTAATTGATAAACTTAACAGTTGCAGAAGCCGAGCAAACTCGGTTCCATACACGGGTCCAAATTCCGGTATTGAGACATTTCGCGTGCTCCTTTTCCCCGTAGAACCGATGGTGAAGAATCAAAAAAGTCAAATCAAACTGAACACTTATTGTGAGAAACAGACTTTGAACCATTAAAATGAGACAGCAGATGACATGGTCGAAGAGTTCCTTCGTGCGGAGTTGACCTGCGTGTGATCCAATGTATGTGAACTCACTCATCAACTGACCCACTCAATTGAGCTGCTCTTTCCGCTTCCTTGAGGGAGTTGCTACTGTTCTTCATCTTCATCTTCATCTTCTGGAAGGGATGTGGACCCACCACGACTGAGAGTGGTTGCAAGAGGCTGATAGTAATCAGCGAAGACGAAAATCAGTCTGCTGAAGATCGATTCCTCCAAGCTGTGGAGGGAGAGGAAAGAGGAGGGTGGATGAGAAGGAATGCTTGATGGAGTGTCACTCCTTTCCCTTGCACCCGTCTGCTCGATCCTTCCGGGAAACTAAGTTCAGCTCCTTCCCTCTGCCCATCTACTGGTCATCTCTTTCCAATGTAATAATGGTCTCGAGAAGAGAGAGAGAGAGAGAAAGGACAGAAGCTAAAAGCTAAAGTTAACAATTCGAGAGCACAGTTTATATTCTCATCTTTCATTCAGAGGTATAGCAAGCAACCTAATATGCATCATCATTTATGTATTTCTTTTCTTGCCGTTCAGACTGCGTCATCGACATTCCAGTATTCACCAAGAGAGATGGTGCTTCGTGCGTACCGACATAGCAGTCTGAATTCCTAGCAGAAGCACAGGTAATGAAGGAGCGCCATCATCGCCCCAGACCCTCTACTGCAAACATCCATTGATTTTTCTTCACTCACTCGGCACTTTTATCTTTTTATCCATGTTGAAGCATAAAAAACACAATTGAATTTTCATTAATTTTACTTCAATTTCCTGGAGGAAGGATGAAAAGACCGCAGAAATTCCCATAAGCCAATATAATGTTGAAGTGCAGAACTGGGATCAAGCCAGTTCCCGTCATAAATTGGAGCTCGGAAACTCTCGACCAGTTCAACGGTTGGCATCTCGTATCGTTAGTCCTGCCATCACCCAAAGCGGAGTTGTTCCGATCAATAGAAGCATAGAAGTGAGAGAAATAGATTGAGTTGGAGTGGCAAATGCCAGTAAACATCAGCCGGAATTATTTCACCGATAGATATAACAATATCCGGAAGGGAATAATCCTTTTGCCCCTACTCATTACTCCCTTCCGTTTAACGTATAACCGTGACCGTCACTTCAGTTCACTCAATGGCATCAGTGTGTAGCCGTACTGCTAAATAATGAAGTGCTCTGAGAAAAAGGTGGGAGAAACCTAAAGATAGTTCAAAGATATTTAAATTTGTGTGGGTAATGACTACGAACAGCTTTCATCATGAAGGGAAGAACAGTAATCTTTGATGGATTACGCACTTCACAACAGGATGCGCCTGACAAAGAGCTGATAAATGATCATTATCGGCACACTTCAAAGAGGACCAAAAGGAAGGGGAGGAAAGGGTGTAATTAGAGAAGAATGTTCTGCTGTCGGCCTGCTAATTTGCGGCGTACCCTTTCGTCTGTAGAGTAGCTTAACATGTATGCATAATCGCAATCAGTTAAATGAATAAGTAAGTGTGGAGCTGAACTGGAAGGAAAATCCGTCCCTCTGTCCCAAACAATCGATTGCCGTGAATGGCATGAGGATGTTTTGCTCTTCCAAAAAATTATTAAACATTTCAGTTTTTGTCATCATTTTAGACTGTTAGCTTAATTTCTGCTCCATGCTCCATAAACATTTAGTTTGTTGGCACAACAACACAATACAAGTGTTGCTGCGTGATCCAAACAACTTTACTATAATTGTAATGAGCAGGATTTTCTAATATAGTCATACAGTTCTACTTGAGAAATGAGATCTCAACTCACACCTACATCGTCTCGTAGAGACGAGATGGTGGTTACCCAATCGCCTTTTTTGGCTCCTCCCTTATTCTACTTTTAATTCGTAAAATACAAAATATTCTCGCTGATATCCAGTTTAGGTAGGAACTAGTTCACGAGATAAAATCCTAATTTGAAATATAGTAATGCTCAGCTCTAACTTTTTCACTTGCAGTACGTTTGAAGAAAATTAAACAAAATTTATTTTACGGACAAGAAAATGAAATAGATACACGAAAAATAATTTCCATTGGCAAAAACACGAAAACTGCCAAAGAATATGAAGAAATATAATGAACTGTATGCTATCAGTTCTATTATTCAGTACGATTAGTATAGCAAAATCCTACTATACTATTTAAAACTAGATACTGAACATTGAAATTTCATAAAAATTTTTTGTTACACAAACTCTACGTAAAAAATACTTGTAAAGTTTCCTTTTTCTTTCTGTTTTCCCGGCAAGACAATATACAACATTTCAAAAATTGAAAAAATGAAAAAAAAAACTTCACCGGATTATTTTCTTGCGAAGTGATTTATTGTGTGGCTACTCTATCGCTTAATCTTCTTAACCAAGCTCCCTGAAATATTCCAGCATATGGAGGATACTTTCGACGGCCTAAAGCTGAAATTCCATGAAACTCTCTTTCGCGCCACGGAAGGATAGCTATGATATAAAAGGATATTGAGGCAGATAGAAGTAAATTGGAGGTTTGATAACGAAACTTACTCGGAAGAGATGGTTACATTGGTGTACATACGAAGCATATATTCACCTTCTTCACCAGGTTCAAAAGTTGATGGGACTACGATGTAATTGCCGGGTTGAAGGCGGAAACGGCCAGTTACCTGTAATTATCTGTTACCTGCAATCCGTGACTTAATTGTTATTAGTTTCAAATTATGTTTTCATTAAAATACTAAAATGAAAGAGATCTTCTTAATTAAATTATAGTTTACTCTATAAAATTCAACATTCAAATAATAGAAATGGCAAAGATCGAGTCATATCAAAATGTGGAAGCTTCATACATTTCAAAAGGTATTTTTCCAGATACCTAGAATGAAGACCCTTTAATCTGAATTATCAACGTCATAGACGAGATGAAACAGTTTGAGAATTGGTGTAATTAGCTTTTTCGATATAATCTGAACACAATCTCTTAAACTGTATAGGATTAATTCGGACCTAGAAATTTCAATTGGTAAGCAAAACAATACCTCACGAAGATTGATAAATGCAGCACTTCTCGCACATGACTTATGTGATGCAAAAAAGTTGCGATCCAAATGACCGTAAATTTCACTGACCTTGAAATTTTAAAATCTAATTATTTGCAAAAAATGCGAGCAAACGAAGATGTTATATCAATTTGAAATTACCTTATAAATCGCAAAGCCAATAGCAAGATTGTCTAATCCTTGTGGTTTCATTTCACGACGATTTTTTTGCAACACGGCAACGATTATTGTACAAAGACCATCTTCATCTTCAGGATTTGGATTAGATAAAGTCATGGCGAACTGGGAATTGTTGGCAAAGGTATCTGAAGAGGAAGTTATAACATTGAAATTATATGAAAATATTGAAATTAGTAGATGTTCATGAATGGACATTCAGAGTTCTTGACTACTCCTGGTGGCTTGATCTAAATCATTTATGAATTTAAATTTCACAACAGGAGGCTACTGGACGCTTGTTTTTTATCAGACTTTTGATCCTTAGCGTAATACTATTGTTGAAGCTCTTGCAAAGAGAAGTTGGACATCATTATCCTATGCCACATAATTCCTTTTACGAAATATTTAATATTTCTCTTTTAGAAATTCTTGTCACCATTTTCTCAGAATCAGTAAGTGGTTATAGGTAAATTAGATACTTTTGCGACAATGGAGTGGATACTCAACAAACATGATGTCTAGATAAATGAAAAGATATAATTACCACCAAAAATCCTTTTCATCATCTTTCCTCTTTCTGTTTGTGTTAATAACTACTACCACGTTTCACTGCATGCTTCCGTGTGCATATAATCACTTAGTCATACTCCGGAAATAAAAAAAATTGTTGCGAAAAATTTCTATAAATTTCTATAATTATACTTCAATATCCTTAATGTTATATGTAACGATTAACTAATATTTATACCTAAATAATTTCGGCAACCACCAGCCGTATCGCCGATCCATGCGCCGAGATGGCAACGAGTATTCCAATGTCGAAAACCAACATCTTCCATCGATATACCAGTCATCTCTCGTACTTCATCCATAACATCTGGTCCCAAATTGCAAATTTCCATTTTATTAAAATATCGCATGAAGTCATCAAATGACATCCTATAAAAACAAGTTTTTGCTAGATAAGCCAATGAACAAACTGAAATAAAGTCTTAGTGTAATGTTTTGAATCCAATACTAATAAACCGAGTAATCAAATAGTAAATGCATAATTTACTTATGTATAAGTCATCATAGCATAACATACTACTAAATTATTACCGAGTTATATAGAACAAAAAACGTCGTGACCTTCAAAACTAATTGTAAATTAAACAAACCAAAATTCGCCATCATGTGCCAAGACAAGATTCATATCTTTCTTCTGCTGATCGGAAACATAATCCCATAATTCACTACTATCTGACCAATCACCGTTCCATTCTTGTTCATTACCCCACGGATTACGGATTCTCAGTAGCGGAATTTTGCCTTGTGCCGTTTCAATCTAAAACATACAAATTTCTGAACAATGAAAGATTTCCAAATGTTCAAAAATTTACCACCTCCAAATAGATGTCTCGCTGTGCATCATATCATACGTACCAACTGGATCATACTGCAAAAAAATAGTGCACCATTTTTAACATGAAATTTGCTGATATACGATAAACTTACCAGCCTCATTCCTGTGATGCTATAGGCATGACCTTTGATTAATCCTTGACGTGTACGTGCCTCAAACTCCATCGGTGAGGCCTAAATAGAAGTGGTAAAAAACACATGACATGAACGAAATACATAAAGCAAACAGTTTCGAATAAATAAATCTTAAAAGAGTCAAGCTAGGAAAAAAAAGCATATTGAATGAAACCACTGCAAACCTCAATACTACATCCAAACAAAGAACCCATTTCAAAGCCTCGAAACATCATTTGCAGTAAATTTGGTGGTGGTTCCTTTAAATCGACAAACTCTGTCAAACCACCAGTCATATCTTCCAATGCTTCCGATGTTGTACCACCTTTTAATACTTCATAATTACCGTATAATCTGTAAGTACCAGTTTTTTAGTCAGATTTAATAAATAAAATCTTGAAACAAATATAACAATTTAAATTTTTCTCATAAAATTACTGATAAATTCAAATGATATTTTCTTTTGCCTATCACTCTCTCTCCCTCTTTCACTCCCTAAAAATTTCGAAACTAACTTGGCATATGCTTTTTCCATCAGGGCACTCCAGAATTCGTTATGTTCACGGGAATGCATGTATAAAAGTTTTCCACCTGATGTTGGCAATCTATCATCAATAACTACATCCACCCAATTACCGTAATGCCAGAATTGGAAGTGAAATATTCCTATAAAATAGGAATTTTGAACTGTTGAAGAGTTTTGAGAAAAAGATGCAGCTCAAGAATTGTTTCCACTATTCTTTTTCTAATCTTTTCTATCACTTAATCGACTATTTCCTACGATACTTTCGATGTTACTGATATGGGATCAAAACTATATCAAGTTCATCTACGACAGTTTACCTAGACTTTTGATTCTGCAGCTCTGCCGGCTTTTCATCATTTTTGCCTAAAGCTTGCCACGTATCCTACTTATTAACATCACTTTAGATTCAGTAATCAAAAATTCAAAATGGAATTCCCCTACATTAAGCTGACTCTCTCATTGCATATCAAAGAGTTCATTTCAGCTCGTAACAAAATCTGCTTTTTTATTTTCCCGTGAAGCCAATGTGATGGACAAAACACTCAACACAAAATAAAAAAGCTTTTATAGCACTATAGTGAAGAATGTAATTTCAAATAAGTCAAAAGAAGAGATTAAATTAGAGAAAAGAGACTGTATAGAGGAATTCATACCGGCATAATTTTCGGTGAAACTCTGGTCCGGTGGGATCACACGATAAAATAACTCATCACGTAGGGTCAAACCTGCGGCACCAGCCATCAACCAGCAATCTCCTAATTCACCTTGAATCACATCAAAGCGAGTTTGTCCTTCCGAAATTAACATTGGTTCATGGACGATTTCCTTCAATGATCTCTTACTCGCTACAATCCTGATCTTAAGTAAAAACTGGAAGAACATTCACTTACTCCTGGACGAAGCCATTCGATGTACTTCGGGGGTCGTCTACTATAAAACAAACTGGAATCATCTGCTGGAAATTCTGGATCCTCGAACAGAATGTTGGACTGCAAACATAAATAATATTAAATAGCATTAAGTACTGGAATAGTGTTTTTGAAAAATTACAGCTTTGCGAGCTAACATTCACTGACTTGCAAACATCGATCACGTTCTTCATAAAAGTCAAGTGCTTGGGCTCTTCGACTTGGTGATGGTGGACGTGGTATTAGACGTGGTTCCCGTGGAATATAAGGATCAACCTGAAGTGGTTAGTCAAGTTACTCGATAAAATTAATGAAGCTAGTACGAAGGGAAGAAATGAAATTCTCCATATAAATCAATCCAAATTACAGTTTAAAAAGATCTGTTCAGGCAAAACGAAAAACTACAGGAACTTAATTTTTTCATTTGGAAAAGAGAAAAAAATAAATATTGGAAAGACGAAAAAAAAATTAACCTTCCGGTGAAATTTTCCCGAAATAATGTTATCCAAGATAATTTTTCCTATATCCGATAATTTGTTATCTTTTCCACCTAGATGAAACAGCACATTACCGGCAATTGCACCAATAATACGACCTGTCTGCGGGTCAACACCAAGGAAGTGATGTGCCGCTTTACCGATCACATCTGACAGCATCTCCATAACACCACCACGTAAAAAATCCATTGGTACATTCTCTCCTAAGAAAATAAGAAAGCAGATTAAAACTTAATTATAAAAAATTAAGTATGAAATGTGGATAATGCGCACATGCCAGAGAAATAGTATAAAGAAATAGTTGGTGCAACATGTTGCAAGAAAGAAATCTTTCAGCACTGCTTCCAATAACGATATACTTGTATAATGAATGACAATGTCCTTTTGCGTATCAGAAAAGGATAGTTTTCGATAATTTCAATACAAGATCCCTTACTTTCATCTGAAAAATTATTTTCCACGAACCATCATAATATCCTTATTTAAGTACCACATTTGTGCTGTCATTATTATGCAAATCCATTTCGTCAGCTAATTAATTTCTTATTCATTCCTTACCATCATTAACCGTAATAAACTTAACCGACAGGCACTATTTATTTCAATAATTTATCACAAACCTCCGCCAACGCCACCTCCAACAAATTGACCAATCAAATTCCCGACATCGAGTCCACCTGAAAAATGTAACATATACTCCAGTATTATAAAAGCATAAAGCTTAAAGTCGTTATTTCATGATTATCTTTCCTTATAAAGAAACCAGATGATACCATTTGTGACAATACCGCTATCACCGAACAAGATTCTTTTTATTTGAGCGTTTGTCCAGACAAATCAATTTTTTTGGTGAACAAGAACCTTCGAAATTATGCTGACAAAAAATCACACTAACAGCTTCAAGATGAATAACTTTAAGTGAGAAAACCGATACCACGATCTACACTGCTTCCACCTCCCCGCAGTAGTCCACCAAGAATTTGTCCAACACCGCCACCAATTTGACTCTCGATGAAATTCCCCGCAAGACCGCCAATTAAACCGCTAAACTCATCGTTACTCACGTGAATTCGCTTTAACTTTTCATCATCTTCAGCCATTTCTCCTCTCGCTCTCTTTGTTCCTTTTCCTTCCTCAACCTATAATACATTAAGCGTAAATGATATTCTTTAATAATACCTTCTCTATCACTTTTTTCCACGTAACGCAATATATTTCATCAATTCATAATGGTCCGATATTGATTTTTCAGCTGGCGAGGTCCTCGCCTTATACGGGAAATAAGTAGAAAAAGAA
>UPTC01000464.1:0-37363 GCA_900537255.1 Acanthocheilonema viteae
GTGTAAACGAATCTTTCAATGTTTCCTGAAAGCAACACTTTCCCATCATAAAAATGTTTTGTATGTGACTGTTGTCTTAGATGTTCCCTTTTTTCTTCTAATAGGCTAATTTAGCCATTCCAACCAAATGATTAATCTTGTATTGCTTACAAATTCTTTGTAAAAAACTATTAGTTCTCATCGTGATCTCGATCTCCAATCAAATTGTAACCTAGCATCTCCCAATAATCAGCCTTTAAGAGGCGCTATTATCATATGTCAAGGAGCTCCTCACTTGGCTCATCTTAACTCTGCCTCATTTCTTTTCGACTGGTATATTATTCATCGTATTTTAATAATAAAAAATCTTAAGAAATCCTTTATTTATAACGTTGAAAGGAAATCCCATTCCACTACATCAAATCCAAAATTCCGAACCAATTCAAACCAACCAAACTCGAGACAATCCCAAAAATCCGCAACATGCGAGCCAATTTATGAACAATATCACATTTGTGTAGGTAGCTCAAAACGAAATTAGAGCAGGCATGCTCCATCAGTCATGTTAATGTGTAACGTACTACAATACACAAAGTACCGCAAGTCCGATGAACTAATTGCAGAATGTCATTCTCGACTTGCAGGAAAAAAACAAAATTGAAAGAAAAACAATTATATTATCAAAAAAAAAAAAACGATTCCAAATGAAACTGGTTTTGTCTCTTCAAACTCAATTTCTAGTTTCACAAAACATTCCTAAAACCAAAACATGTCATGAGCATTCTTGCAAAATAAACTGTATCAACGCATTGAATCAGGAGATAAGATTCAAATTTACAAGCCTGACTCATCGAGGCGATAACATTTTCTTCTTCAGTGTTTTTTTATCCTCCATTCCTGATAGTTTCCAAACATTAAGCTAGCAGATTATAAAAAGATTACCTGATTTACCCCCAAGCATTTAAGGAAAGTGATTCCGCACTATCACTGCTGAAGCTTGTCATATTTCGACGAATATATCCAAGATAAATCGATGGTGTTTGCAACATAGTTCACTTTCTAAGCCGAAGAAAGGCTAACAGGACGAAGATAACCACAAAATTTGCATCGATACCAGACACATTAAAAGGAGTAGAAAAAGAGAGTTCAAAAACAAGATAAGGACAGTAGATGAGCCGCCAACTTCTTACATCGAAAGCGAGTGGAATGTTCCATTGGCCCGAGTTTTTCAAGTTGTCATAATGGGCATAATTCAAGAGAATGTGATAAGGAACTTAATTCCTAAAACTTAATCCTTAAAGTAACTTCACGTATCCAACGAAATTTGGAAACAATCTAACTTCTATTACATTTGTATAATAACCCATCTATAAACTACCCGAAAAACAATCATAGATAGATATAAAATATGCCTATTATTAAACTGTGGAACAATCCAGACTTCTTGTACCAATAGACTCAGCAAACGTATTTGAAATTTAAAGATTTCGAGTATTTCATATTAATTCATTCTCCATAGACTGTAATTTCATACACTTTTCAATGAAATGTTCTGAAACGAATGTGAAAGATAAGTTACAGATTATATGAATAATTTATTAGTCACTGGCTACTGCGATTATCAAAATGATTTGAAATAATAAATGAATTCTGAAATAATCAACCAAAACAGAGTGTGTACAAGCATAGAAGGTAAGTTATATGAAACTAGAATATACCAAACATTATTAATGATATAAACTTCGTTCCTCATTTTCATATTTTCCGACATCGTCTAGCCGACGAATTTCCCAATCCAAGCCATAAAAGTTCCTAAGCTAAAATTCCTGATTTTTGTTAAATAATGTAAGGCATGATATGGAAAAGAATGTTTCCTTACTTTTAATTTTTTTAAATCAGCAAAATGATTAGAAGTTTGAATATTATAAATCTGAAAAACCTAAATTGAGCAACAGAATATGCACTCTAAGCTATGAAATGTTTGAGCAGCTTTATCAATACTCGTTCTCATAAATCAATAACCATAAAAATATCATTTTCTTGTATAAACGCAAAAGCGTGCTTAGTATGTAAGACATTTCCTTCCAGATTTCAGTAAGTTACAGATGGTTAATAATTCAAAAATCAGGAATAATCCTTCAAAAATTTATCCCTTTCTTTTATAACAAAGCCTAAATTAAGTGATGCAAGCAAGCAAGTTCTGGTTTATAGAACAAACGTAGCAAAGAATGTTTAAGATGGTTAGAAAGAAGAGGAAATGAAGCTATAATCTACAACATCAGATACGATTAAGTAGGCAACCATAAAAATGTTATGACCTGTAAAATTAGTCTTCTTCACTGTCCGCTTTTCTTTTGATCTCTTCCAAGAAATTGTCGAAAATCTTTTGATTGCTTTCAAACTGTGCTAACTAAAAGCAATACAGTTTGCATACAGTTGCAATAAAGACTCTAGAAGCATTCTTGAAGATTTTTCAAATGAAAACAACTGACGTCAATCAATTATATCATCAAGACTACGGAATTTGTCCGTACATTGCCTCTCTCCCAAGAACGTGACTGTATCATGAAGATCGCAAAATCTGTATGCAGAAAAAAGTTTCATTTGCAATGCCAGCTTTCAAGCTGTTCGATTAAACTCTTCGGTAATTTGAACTTTGAATCTTTAGCTCATGGATACCGGTCTTCGTCGGTTAATACATTATAGCTTTTTCTGAGACATACATCTACCTATACTTTAGCATTAATTTATCGATGTTATTTCGGATCTCAATGAAATTGTGAAAAAATTTTATAAAATACAACGAAACAGCGCTATCTCTCTTCTTCTCTATCCTTCTATTTTCAAAAGACTTACCAATTCAGGAATTACAGACGTGCTGTCAATTTGAAATGAAAGATGAGTTGGAGCCGACCTACACTGTTTCATGAACTCGCCTAAACCATCTGCCAAACTTTCACTGCTTCCAAATGCCACCTGAAACAGAACTGCATATAAGACTAATAGACGAAACGCAATTTCATTTTATGCTTTCTAGTTAGAAAAGAGTTTTGATTACAAATAGTGTGACAAATTAAAAGACAGTCCAGCGCATAAGAAAAATTTAAATCTTGAAACAGTTCTTTCCTTAAGCAACTCTTGTATTCATATAACCCTACACATCAATGTCAAATCTGTACCAATTTCACAAATTTTTGAATACCTTGACATAACTGCCGTCGCTACTTGTCAAATCATCATCGTCATCATCGCTCTGCGTCTCCGTTTCTTCAGCAGAATCATCTTCCAACTTCTCGCTTGCTCCATTGTTCATTAAATTTACTCCAGAAGGAACAGTAGCACACTGATGTATACGGCTCGGTGCAGCTGGTGCACAACATGTTGAACCGGAAGCCACAAGAGTAGGTGATGGTGATGGGGATTGAACTAAGATGAATCAAAATAAAACTATTTATGAACGCATGACTGTGAAGGAAGCATGTAAACTACATGCCGCTCAAAAATCAACTGTCGTGTTTTCATTAATTCTTACTAAATGATTCAATTTTTGTTAAAAGTGTGCACAAAAAAGAACTGACTAGGAGAAGAAGTCGGTGTTATCTTGTCACTGTCTTCCAGTGCTTCCAGAAATCCCTGACCTGGAATCGAATTACTCGTGGCCGTAGTCAACAAAGTTGAAAATGGGAATGAATGAGTCCTTGATCGGTTTTTCTAAAACGAAAAATTTCTTCCGTTGGAAAACAAACTGCAATGAATTCATCAAACTTTACTTTACCTCAACTTTTTACAATGCTAATAATATCAAATTAGTGCATAAGGATATTTATTATTTCTAACATCGAGTTAATAATACTGCACAACTCAATTTGGTTTTATTGTCACATCCAACGATAGAACATACCACTGATGCTGATCGATGTGGCAAACTTGAGCTATATGGTTGGTTGCTGCTCCTGTCTAAGCCTAAAAATGGTTCAACTTCACAACATTCTCTACAACTACCGCAGTCACATAAATTATAAGCTCTATATCTGCATATTTTCTTTTTTTTTTTTTTTTGGGAACGCTCTTACCAAAGATATTTTCATCACTGCACATATCACTACGACAGCAAGCATCATCTGAAGAGGATCGAGAATGACCCAAATGGAAATGTACACGTCGTGAAGAGGTTTCTAAGACTAATTCATCAATCTTTTCCTGAAAATTCCAATTTCTCTTATAAATAAACCAAAAGTGATAAACAGAACTTTACACCGTATTAAATCATGATCCGACACTTCAAAATATTTTTAAAGATTAGTTTTTTGCTTTATGATCTCACTAAAATTCAGTAAAATTTCCAAAAATTCACCTGTTTAGCAGGATCAATATTGAAAATGCTGATAAGGTTTGAAACCGGACTAACCGGTACAACTTCACCACCGTGAACAGGGACAGGACCGAATGGAATCAACATTGGGACATCTACATCCATGTTGAATTGATGTTCATTGGTACCCATATTCTGCGGTGCAGCCACAGTGCTTACATTCATTTCCTGTGTCGCTGTACTGGAATTAAAAAACGTAACAGTGAATTTATTTAGCAGGAGCCTGCTTACATTATGGAGTAGTCCGCAAATTTTGCACAGAACTTAGGGACAAAAAACTGAAATGTCATGAAATAAAGTAGTACTCAACTTAGAACTGATTTTCGATCATTATAATTTAGCTAACATAAAAATGAAAAAAATTCTTTAAGTCAAGCACTCTAAATTCCTCGCACATAAGAATCACTATTGCAATTGATGTAATAATGTAATATCTACAACCGCGTCACAGTTAATAAATTGTAATGGTAAAACGCTATCATCACTGTGAGAATTTAATGGTTTACCGGTCAATTTCCATCTTTGTACGATACAGTAGATCAACAGAAAATCCACCAAATGGAGATGTTACCAGACCGATGCGAACTTTTTTTTGTTCTTCACCTAAGTCCATTTCTGGTTCTTTTTCGTAAATCTTAAAGAACACTAAATATTTATTGTATTTTATACGATGACGGTTTAGTTACAAGTCGACTATACAAATTCTTCAGTTTCACAATAGTGAAATACATAACTGAACAACCCTTACTCTATACATGATAATGAAAGTGTCAGGGCCTTGTTTGCGAACATAGTAACGATAAGCTGGAGTCATTCGTGATGCTACAATTGCTGATTTCAAAAGTGTCCCTAGCTGGTGGTATAATTCGGTCCTTATGTTTACATTTCCATCAATCAATTCCGAATCATACCGAACACACCTGGAAAGTGATAAATTTAATGATACAATGATCATAAATTAACTTATTCGAAATGCCTAAATCCTCCCGCTGAACAACACATTCTGAATTCAAGTAACTAAGTTTTAAAATTCAGCATGGGTTAATTCACCGTGTATGATGAATCTATCACACAGACATTTTACTTTCTTTATGAGAGAAGCACAATTCATCTGGAAACGAGCACAAAAAATATATACCACGATTCCAAAGGTAGGACATCACCATCAGCAGTATGAAGCAGAAAATCCAAAGTGAAACAATTAGCGTTCGGAGGATATCTATAAAAATGAAAACAATAAGCTGACTGGAACTCAACTTCAATAGACGGACAAAATAAAATAAAAATACCGGGAAAATGTGTTAGTCCTAAAACTGCTAACTTTGTGATGCTTGTGCGTAACTGTGCAGCCACTTCACCTAGTTCATCAATTCGTATGCTGAACCAATCAGTAGCATCCGGTGATACACTACATGATTGTACTATCAACTGACCAAGACGTGATTGAACAAGTGCCTGAACCTAAAACAAGCTTTTCCTTTGATGTCCCAAGTTACTCCTCATTTTCCAGAATAATATTAAAACATCTGGAAATAGTCCAGCGCATCCTAAATAACAAAGACTATTTACCAAACGTGTTGTGAAGAATTTGCCAAATTTAACGAATTCTTGATATGATTTCGAGCACGTCGCTGAATCACTCATGCTAAAAGAAAATTTCTCGTCAAGTAATATCCGGAATAATTTGAAGTTAATATGCTGTTATAGTTAAATGGATCGCGTGGCCGTGAAATACGAATTTTGTGGAAAACAGTCAGAAAACAAAGCATGGATGCACCAGACGTCTTAAGCTCGGCTTATCACAATGAATCTGCAAACTACCAATGATAGCAGTTAATGACTGCACCTATATATGTGGTACTCAAGAGCGTACAGATGAAAATGAGGAGTGGGATGTCATGATATATTTCCCTCACTAAATGTTCGATAGCCTCAAGTTATTCAAGCCTCTCTAATTAATATAAAAAAAAACCGAAATAAAATGAGTTAGGAGCGAAAAAACCATTAGCAGAATGAAAGACAAAAATGTACGCAATCAAGCAACTGAAATAAAGATACGAAATAAAATTAAAATGACAATGTTTGATTCTTCAGTAAGATAAGATAAAATGAATTAATTCCTACACTACATTGTTATAATATGTGGCCGAAAAGAATCTCCATTCAACAAATAATAAAATATCTCGACTTTATTAAAGCTATTTCTTCTGATTTTCTCCAGAACCGCAATCGGGATAGCGAAGTACGAAGTCGAATTACCGGCTAAATTCGAAGTATGAAAGAACATTGGTGACGGTTATTATAGATCAGCCTTAGATGACCATCAGACTGATGTACAGTTGTAAGCTGGAACGGTTACGTAATCTGCTGCGGACACAAGGTGGTCTACGTTCGAATACCATACAATTCAGACAATCTCAATTAACTGAGCACTAGAGCTGAAATTAGAACCAAATTTAAAAATGACTGATTAACCTCTTAATAATATCTTGGCTAATTTCGATACAATGTGATACATAATTCATGCTTTCAAACCTGGAAAAAATTCAAAACAATTGTAACTGGGATTGGAACCGGATGGCTCGTCAAATCCACTCCACCCCCGGACTGCCATTCCGAGTAACAGCCCAATACCTCCCAAAAATTTAGCTGTACAGATCCCATTATCCGGCCCGCTTGTATCATACGTGGATTGCGCTCGCACGAACTTTACAATACAGGAGTCGAATTTTCACAGATGATTGACAGAAATTTACGTCTCTCTGTGCAATTTTAAAGGGCTGACTTACGTGAGAACGGTTTGGATGACTGTCATATTTTCATCCTTATTTTCTTATAAGAAGAGATACGGGACAGATATACTTCTTGGCTATATCATAGTGATCTAAATGTGACATTTAAGTAACCCGGTGGTGAGGTCTGTCGAAAACCCCGGAATTTTGTAATATAAAATTATTACATGAACAGAGGAAATTTGTATCACTAACAGTTACAAAGAAGTTGCTGTTCACAATTTTTTGTCAATGCTAAATTTAATTTTTTTTTCATATGATATTCTTTATTTTGTGCTGCTAAATGTCATTGATAGTTATTTTATAACATTTCCCACCATTAGATGTTTTCTGTTTTTTATGTATAACAACAAATATAGCTAACGAGTGATCAGTGGAATCTCTTTTTCCCATCGATTTCTTTCTTCCCGTTCATGACATCGCATTGCGTACTACTGATTTATCCCATTATATCTCATGATGCGTGTGACTTTCACATACATCTCTACGATATATTACATGATATCTCCCGTTACCGCCCAACGTTGGGTATGTACAGTTACGGTAGACACTACTATATATACTCACAGATGAACTGAGACTCTCCCCAAAACAAGACGTCTGTGTTCCCCAGTCTCTTGAGAAGAAGGTCGTTCGATTAAGTCTGAACAAATCAAGTGTTAGGATTTGGAATATTCATCACCGTTTATTGTAAGTATATCCAGTCTACTTTCGAATAAACTTATTCATTTGTATTGTTGTAGAAAATCAATTTGCTTTCACGAATCAAAAAAAAATTTTTTTCACGATAAAGTTAGCAGTTGAATTTTACTAAATTTAGTTTTAATTTTGTAAAACGATTTCAGAAACCGAAGAAGAGTGGCAAGAATAGAGAAAATGTTACAACTTGGCCTTCTTGCTGCCGGTCATCTTCCTATCTTTTTTGCAATGCTCTTTACATTGATGCTAAGTAAGTTTCTAGATTCTTCCTATTTTTCCTTTGTATTATGGTCATACTTCTAGATTTTTTCGTTGTCTCTGGATAGTTTGAACTTGAATGATTGTAGGTGCATCATATGTGTTGGCAGTATGGCAAGGTGATGTAGATCCAGTTTTTCCATATATTTCATCTTCTGGAGATCATCGTCCAGAATCGTGTTTCTTTAGTATGATGCTCAATTTATGCTCGTTTCTGATAATGCTTATCATTTATTTAAGGTACTTAATTATAGATTGATTCGATTCAACATGGTTTTTGAAATAAATATGGTTGACATTGAGAAGTGATTAATGAACTTGATTTCGGAATCCTCTTTCGGGTAGTTCATAAGATTAAGTATATTGAGGAATTTGAATTTTGGGTACAAATGAAGGCATTGGTGAAGAAAAGATGAACTAATCTCTATAACGGTCAGTTTTCGAGGTCCATTATTTAAGGTAAAGGAAGGATGCGTGTACATAGTAAATGAGAGCAAAGGTGAGATGGCCAAGGAATTATGGGATAATAAATCTACAGAGAGGAAAGAATGCGACTTTTGTATGCATTAGAAAGATGTTATTGTAGACCAAATATTGATGCATAAATTTATAGCTTACAAAATTATGAAAAACGAGGATATTAATAGGGTTACTAGGGATTTCATCTGAAGACGAAAATGGGCTGCCAGGAATATCTAGAATTTCGCTATATATTTGGGTCAATATCAATTTATTTCCTTGATGGGAATAAATTATTATATAGCAAAATTTCGTAGGTACTCGCTAGTAGTTGAGTTGAATCGTGACTCAGATCATCTACTGAAACGTTTGAATATTTTTACATTCGCTGTCGGTATGATTGGTGGAGTTGGGATGTTCGTTGTCGCAAATTTTCAAGTAAGTTTAATCAAGTTAAATCGTAGCATATTATGGCTCTCATCAGCTGAGGTTTATTTTTTTTAATGTTTTATTACAAAAAAAAAAAAACTAGTTTTTGTAGATTTTTTGTTCGCACTTATTTTGTTTTTCTGAAAATAGGTGAATAAAAATCAACACTCGTTAATGGTCAGTTTTTATAACGAATAATATGATGAAATACTCAGCTTGCTTCATTATTCAATGTTTTATTAATTTCTGGATAATGGGGATTTTTCTGCATCTATGCGACAGGTAACACTAACTACCTCCAAAGAAATGGAACCTAGGAAACCAGGGCAGTTCAAATTGTAAGAAATTAACGCAACAAGATATTCAAGAAACAGTACTTGGCTGTAAGCGGTGTTATGTTAATATTGTCATGATTATTTCAAGATTTAACTGGAATGAATTAGATTAAAATCTAAGCCAATAATGATTGAAGCACAATTTCATTAAAACCTTTTTATAGGAATCAGCTGTTATTACAGTACACTTAACTGGAGCATTTTTATGTTTTGGATGCGGCTGTTTTTATATGCTTTTGCAATTTTGTCTTACCATTTATATGTGTCCATTATATAACAGCCGCCGTATCGGTCTCATCCGTGGTGCAATAGCATTATTTGCTATAATATGCTTCATCACAGGTTGACATTTCTCAATTTTTAAAGATTTTGACTTCATAAATTTTATTTACTGAACTGAAGCACCCGGCATGAATGATGAAACGAATACTTATTTTTGTTTATTAAGAGTGGCACTGACATGGTAAATACCCATTCAGGAGCTTCATATATAACGTTGAAATTAGAACCAAGAAAACCGTAGCCAAAAATAACGCTACCTTTTCATAATAATCGGAAATGAAAAGAAGAAGAAAGAACGGGAGTAATGACGAATAAATGAAAGGACGCTGCAGAATTATAGATTTATTATTTTTTAGTTGTTTCTTTTGGTATAGCTGCATCGAAGGAATTTCACAAGCATTACCCTGACCTACCTACACCGAGGCCCTGGTCCAGAAAGACAAATCAACCCGTAAGACTTCTTCATTAATGTTTTTTCTTCAGGACAGGACATTTTTGAAGATTTTTTAGTTCTCTGCCAGAATTAGCTTGAACGTAGGAGTTCTAAGTAACGTAAAAAAGGAATGGGGTGATGAAAATGCTCTTTCATGTTCAGCTAAATCTAAATTATTTAGAGTTCGTTTGGTTAAGCTGATGATTAAAACGAAATGATGTGATAGCTATCATCAGAATATTGTCTAAGAGGTCACTAATTATTTTCAGGCGCAAAGTTGATAATTCCTCATCGGAATTAGATGTGTTGGTTTATGACCAATGGATATAAATTATATGATTTGTAGTTAAACGTATTAAATATTGGAAGGAAAGTAATTTCATATTCTTTTAATTTGTTAGTTTATTTTCAGGGTTACAGTCTTCACTGCGTTTCTGCTATTGCTGAGTGGTGCTTGGCAGTATGCAATGTGTTATTTATATTAAGGTATACTTTCAATAGTTTCAGATTATACTTCTAGTTTAAAAAGTATTGCTGTGTCTTACCATGCTTTAATACGCATAAAGTTCGTGGAATTTTCATAGGAGTATCAGTTTCGTGATGAGGGACTTTTTGCGTTAGGAAAATATTCAGGAGTGCATTCTTTTTTTGTTTTGGACTTTACAATTTCTCCATCTCATGAAATTTTATGCAGTTTATTAGTACCGTCACAATCATGGTTCGGAAAACCAGATTTTATTTCATGAATTATATATTCATACTAATTTCGTTTGTCATAAAGGATTGTAATGAATATTTCTTGTAGTTTTTCTCGCGATTTTGAGAAACTTCGTGTTGAATTGAATGTACAGCCGTTAGTTTCGCATTTGGATCATAGTCCATTGTGGCGCTCCGTTACCGATCTCAGTTCACCGTACTGATGCTGAAAATGTATGCTTATAAATCATTATGCTTTTGTTTATTAGAAAAAAAGGCTTAATATGCTTATATTTAATGGAACAGTTTAAAGGTATCGTTTTCATCGAATATCAATAAATATGTTGCAATTTGAATTCGAATTGGATCAAATTAGATACCTACTGATAAGATTGAAGACACCAGGGTAGAGTCATCATGCAGCAAAATATTTTGACGAAAGCTTGGAGCAGTTGTAGAAGACGCTGCGTTTGTTTGCCGATTTAAGTAGAACTCGTCAAATCACTGGGAACGCAGTTAGTAAATAGATTGGGAAGATTGATTTGTTGATTGGTGTTATTACTTCCCCCAGGGGATTCATAGATACCCTAATGATTTTGCAATTAGGTTAATTCCAGTATACACGCGGGATAATTGAGTGAACAGCTCTGATTATCGTATATGATCAGAATTCATTAGATCTACAAGATTGTAATCTCAAATTCTTTGAATTTATTTGCTTCATGACAATAATTGCCGCTAGGCTTTAATGTGTTTGCAGGATGGGTTTTCGCACATTTGTATTCAAATCCTTGCATTACGTTATTATGGCTTTCCTGACAACTTATTGCAGCATTTTTTTTCGTTTCTTATGCTGAATGCAGCATAAGAAACGCCGTAAAATTATCAAATTTCGGGTATAGGAAGCTTTTAACTTTGTTTTACTCTGTTCGATGTTTATTTTCTAAAGTCATGCTCCACAATCACGTTTCAACTGTTAAGGTCATTGCATGTAAGGTTCAAAGAGCCAAAGTCATGTCATTTCAAGAAATTTATATGTCAGTGAACATTTTGTGTGATATTTTTAATGTCATTCGTTCCAGCATTCTTAATATTCTGTCGCTTGTTACATGTAACGAAAATTGAGCGTTGTTTATAATTTTTATTAATTTATATATTTTCAGATATCTTACAAGCTTTTAAAAATCCACATTACTTGTACTAGTTTCATTGATCTCTTCAAAACAGTGTATTAATCTTATATATAAAAGACTATTCAAAAAATATAATTTTAAAGCAAAAAATAAAACTCAATGAAAATGTCGAGAGAAATCGTTTTTTCAAGAAAGCCTCCAGTTCTTGAGCAGGATAGGCTTTCATTAAATTTTAGTCTTTCCATTAAAAGTATATGTTTGTGAGCACCGGTGATGGTTAATTTGAATTTCCTACGCTAGCGATTCAACTTCCCAGTAGTCGTTCTTAAATAAAGGGCGAAGGATACCTGTCAACTGCGGATGGAAATGAATTCCTTTTCCATCATATTTGACGAAATAGTCGCAAATGTTGACAGAAAAACCGGTTTTCTGGTGGCAGCAACTGTCGGATTATGGAAGGTGCTTCTGAGATTTGAGGGCCGATAGTTCATAAGTTTGCTATCTACATTTGCAGTGGGCTCGAGGTTGTCAATAGATGAATTCTTCTGATGTAATAAGCTTCACAATGCACCTTTTACGGCTCATTATTTTTTGGTGGGCAGAAGGCGTTAAAAACTTTCGCTAAATACGGAAATTGCTGATTGAAAACGTCTAAAAGTTCACCAATGTTCTTACTGTGACAGGATTTGGACTTATTGTAAATAACTTCTTTACCGTTGTAATCTATGGGTCGTAAACTGCTCTTCATACTACTGTACTCCCAGTTATTCTTTCCATGCTTTAAAATTTTAGATTAAAAACACGTCATTGGATTCTACTGTAGTGGTAAAACAACCGCAAATGTACATGTATGGTGTTGTCGCTATTCGTGTTCGGAATTGTAACGTTGTTAACTTTTAATTGCTATAAATTGTGCCAGATTCCACTGATTGGTGAATGTTGAAGGTGCAGTTCTTCAGGATAGATTTCGGTTCTCTGGCACGACTTTCAGGTTTGAGTCAACTTCCCGACCCCTGATTTCATCTCTTGAAGAGGAGTATCAGTTTGTTGATGTCGAAAAAAATTCACGTCGTAGTGTGTACAACCATCAGAAGGTACAAGGCAATATCAAAAGTGTACAAAAACGACAAAAGCAAATTTTTGAATAGGTGAAATTAGGCGCTCGGGATATACGTGCAAATTTCCCGACATTCTTTCATATCAATTCATCTTTAGTTTTTCAGATCTTGCAGCTGGGGTCTTGAATTTTACAGTTTTAGTTAATAGGAAATCCTGACAGCAACACTTGACGATTACTAGTTTTAGTAATAATAAGTGTAAATGGGAAACGGCGAAGAAACTTTTTCAAGATTTAGTTTTGCACATGTTTTCATTCGATGAAAAAATCGAGACTCAATATTTTACAAATGCGGAATTTTTTGTGAAGCCGCATCGGAAGCGTAATTTCTTGAAGCAAGCTACAGCATTAAGCGCTAGAATCTACAATCTTGAGTATAAAAGAATTTAGCTCTTTCTGTTGTAGAATATCAAAACATGAATAATCAAATGTATGTGCAACTTCCCATGAAACCCTTTAATTTTACAAATCCCAGTCTGATTACTGTCTATTATTCGTTCATTCCAAACCTTGCATGTTTAGTTCTAAATTAATAAATGACAACATGATTACATCTAACCATTGTATAGAATATATCTCGAAATTAAATGCTCATTTTTGTAACACATAGAAAATCTGGAAAATATAAACAACAAGTGATAGGAGGTAGGAGGTATAAGCACGAACAAAGAAAAAATATCAAATCGATGTAAACAGTAAGGAACTATCTATACAGTTTACCTACATTATGCAATCTCATAACAAACGCACTATATATCAACCTAGAACACTTGGTCCAAATTTATACACTAATTTCTTTGGATAGAGTCCTGTTTTCGGTACCGGTACCAATATTCGCTTTTCATAGTACGTCCTTGAAACAAAACATGTAATATATTATTTTTCTTGAAGACTTGCAAATTTCATCTGTATTCGGTTATATTAATTTAATAATTGCAGCTCATAATTTGAGATACACTGATTCATCATTTCAATTATTACTTAGGTATGAAGTTATTGTGAGGAAGCACTTATACTTTTGACAGCTTACACAGCTTAACAAGCTATACACATTTTCATAATTTTTATTGACTACTTAATGCTTAAATTTGATTCTGATGTTTCTGCTCTTGTATTTTTCATATTCTTTTTCACGATCTTATAAATATTTCTTTGTTTTAAATTACAGCAAGAATTTTACCTCATAGCTCGGCTGAGTTTTTCGTAGGTCATTTTTTGATTGTTTTTCCGTTCACCCCAAAGCTGTGCCAATTTTTCCGATTCAACGATTCGGAAAACGCCTTCTGCTGGATCCTCCCACCTAAAACCGATCAAAAATTTAACGGTTACACCATATTTTTTGTACAGCTAGTTTATTGCTGATACATATTCACATTGATAGATTCTTTCAAATATTTTTTCCTTTACCTCAGTGGTCTCTTTATCTAATCTTGCTTCTTCTGTACCAATTTCCGTTCCTCATCATCCCGTGAACTTGCTATCTTAAGGTTTGGTGAATGTTTTTAATAAACCTATCACGTGCACATAAAACAACTTACCACATTTATACATGACAATATGCTGCATGACAATGAACTAATGAAATGAAAGAAGCTACAAAATGCTTACCGTACAACACTTGGACAAGTACTGGGATCTTTCAAAGCATCACGTATGAATTCCCATAATTTGTTCCCTTTGGAATGTTGTGAGTGCTTCCTTGGCCTTCCATCCTTATTTTTTCGGACTTTGCAATACGTTGGTCGTAACATAAAGGTTTCATCGGATCCAACTGAAAACTGTATTTAATATCCAGGAACATAAACAGATTGCTACATGGAGATTTTCTATTTTCATGCAGAAATCCAACCAGTACTAATGTTGCCATACCAAAAAGAAAAACAAAACCGTTTTCTGAATATCATCTTATTCAAAATTTAAATTTTTACCACTCACTCGTGAGGCTAAACTAAATTATACGAAATGAAAATATATCCCAGTTTATTAATCTAATTCTAATGCTTGCCAACGGTTATCTTGGAGAGCTTAGCCTGCTCTCCTCCAAAAACGTCTTTTTGTCTTTCGCTTTTCAAAATTTTTTTCTATTCAACTATTAACTAAGAAACGAAACTAATAATTCAAGCCTCGCTCAGAAAATAAAGCTCATACTATTACTTTGAGTATGGAAGATATGATACTGGATAACTATTGCTCTTTACGCAAGAGCTGAAATTTTATGGTAATTAATTATTTAATACTTTCAGGCTAATGAACACCCATAATGTATAGCTATAAAAAATTTAACATGCGTAATAAGTTAACTAACCAGGTGAATTGAAGTTGAAGGTACCAACGATATCAGTGCCGACTTGGGATAATGTATCTAAAGGCTGCATGCTTGACGAACTGATCGGATCACTATCAGGTACCAGAAGTGAAGACAAAGTACTGGTATTAACGGATAGTCCACTACTGATACTGGAGATTCTAGAACATTATGCATTAATTATTAATATCAGCTTCATTCAAATCTATTAAATCAAATCTTCCGATCTCCTATTCTCCCAATTTGAACAAAAATGAACCTCGATTTCTCATTGTAAGAAGTCAAATTAAAATCTTACCTCATAACATTAATTCTAAGCAATCAACAAAAAAAAAAACAAGTCAGGAACCTTGTGTCATCCGGTACTCGACTCGTGCTTGCTTTTCCTGGTAATTTATAAGGACACTGATCAGTAAATCTTTCTTCTGCAATAAATTACTGATATTTTAACAAGTTGTGAATCTTAACAAATACGCGTTTGAAATTATTTCTCTGAGCAATGATCTGACGATAGAAAAAATTAAATCTTGATAAAAGTAACAAATAATGGATCTGGTAGAAGAAAGATATGCAACATTACTCATAAAAGATATTGCTATTTAATTATAACATTCAAAAATGAGATTAATATAAAATTTATAGACCGAGGAAATTTAAACAAATACTGTATCATATGAGCAAATACAACACGATTAAAACACAAACCGGTTAATAATTTCCTGAATTCAGCATATAACAGTGAACCATATACGGCATCTCGTTGTTTAAAATCGATTTCACGCATCTGGATCAACATCATACCAGTACAGTTTGCAAATTTTTGCATTTCTAAATCTTCGAATGGGATACCATTCCGTTTAGCAACATGTAATAACCATGCAATAACATCGCCCATAGTCCATTCCTGAAATGACTATTCCTTTCTTCTCCTTTTCCCTTTTCCATCATATTCTCGTAATTTTATATTTGCTTTTAATCATTCTAAATATTTCCCTCCTTTTTCCTCCTTCCTTTCCCTCATTTAACTAACAATGATCATACTTTTGGAGTGTCAGTAATAGAAAGAGCGAATGTACTTCAAAACGAAAACAATTTTCCTTCTCTGCTAATATTTCTTCATATCTAACATCTATCCTTTCTCTTTCCTCTTTTTCCTATTTTTTCTTTTTTTACGCCTTGCCTACCGCAAATATTATTAAAAAGAAAAAAGCATGCCTATTTCTAGTAAATAAGACAAATTTTCCTTTACTTTCATTTTTCCATCAATGTAATGAAACGAAGATCAACTCGCTAGATAGAAGTGATTATTAATTAATTGATTTTTTAGCATATGCATAATCAATGTGTTAAGAAAAATTTCTGCTGATTACTCAATTTGAATGAAATGGACTATTACTTTTCCACTAATTCGTTATCGTCCTTTAGCATACGCATTTTCCTTTCAAAATATTTACGTATTTTAAAGAGAAAAAAGGATTTTTTCTATCATTACAATTGAATTTATGTTTTCCAATTACTCAAATGAAGGAGTATATTTCTGATTTGAAAATCATGTAAATAATTTATTAAAAAGTAATATACAATATTTTTACCTGTGGTTCTTTAGAAATAAATCGTGTTAGATCGACACGCTCATTGTTTGGTATTGGCTTAAATTGTGTAGCTGCTGGATTCATATGAGTCCGTAATATTTCACCTCCAAAGTGATCAAATAGCGCCGGTAAGCACATCAGCGACGGATTGAGCGCTGCTGCTGCAATCGGCGCCACAGGGCTTATTGCAGTATGCTTTTCTGCTATGCACGCCTGTATCATAACACCATAATACAGGAAAAGATTATCATTTAATCTTCTTCACTTTTATATATAACGAATAAATTATGTGATAAACGGATAAAACGCATTTCGACTAAACAACTAGAAAAATGAAAAAGATTAGGAGATGCTGTTCTCTCATCAAAAGCCTTACCAGCAATGAAGGATGAAATAGATGGTTCGCAGGATTAAAGAATTTCCATAGATTCTTAACTAAGTTTACATACCAAGAAATGTCTCTGTCAGAATAATTCCCTGTCCAAAAAAAAAAGAAAATCCATCAGTTCAAAAACAAAATATCTGTTAACTGATTATGCTAACAATAGCAGACATACAGATTGCCCCCGGACAATAGCTCAATCCCGAAACTGGTTCTCAAATTACATCCTGAAAGAACACACCCCAAATTTCATCCTCCTTATAATTTGCAGCAAAAAATTACATGATTTTCTTTTTTGTAGTTCTATCACTTTTTAATCACTTCGTATAATGGAAAGAGTTCAATCCCTTCCTAACTTTTCAAACCACTTTCCGGAAAGTATATTATTTCTCACAACAATCCATCATTCACCTTTCTCCTTACCGTTTTAAAAAGGAAACTGTTGAAATATGGATGAAGCCTTTCAATAGCTTAGCATTACACGCCGTTTGTCAATATCGGTCATCAATGGTAAATAAAATGTTGAAAGTATGATTCACAGACTGCTTGGAAAATTTCTTCTTTAAATATATATGAATAGAATTTCACAAACATCTAGTTAGGATTGATTGAAGGATAGCGAATGAACAGACATGAGAATTTGCATCTGACTTAAGGAATCGGCATTAAATTTTAAGTCTATTTGAAGTGGCACAAGGTCGATATCATATCCATATCCCGCCGTTTCCGTTTCAGATTTCTACAGCCGTTTCACCCTGATAGTAAACGCTAATTCCACATAAATCTACATGTTATGCAAAATGTTCCATTTACCTCTTGCAAAAGAAAAACGATTTCTTCATCCTTCGCTATCTGTCCTTAAAAAAATATCGGAAGACTGAATGGTTCTCACAAAAAAAAGAGAAAGACAGATTCTCGACGACCATTCATTTTTCGGTACAGATTTACCAAAGAAAAGCAACATATACCTTGAATCTTGATTGCTTTTAATAATTACTGCCATCTACTGATCACTATCACTGAGCTGCTGATAGTTGAATAAAAACATAACTCGTCAATGGAATAAATACCTTATACTACACTCCATTATCAGTATTCAAATTCAATGTTTTCATCGCTTATTTACTCCTACTAATAGCCAATCCTTTATCAGTACTTTAACCCATAAATTGATTATTCCCACTTTTTTTTCATGCCATCCAACAACGTTAGTATAATAATAAATTCGACAGTAAATACATATAATTTATATTTTTTAAGCTTTACTATATGACTCTTTTATAATCAAAAAAAAGCATGGCACATTTAATTAAACAGATAAACAGACCAAACACACACACACACACACACACACACACACATACACACATAGAGAAATGCATATGTAGAAGGAAGGATGAGTGGATGTGCTATAATTTAATGGAAGTGTGCCAGTGATAAATAACACTGTGAACGAAGTGATGAATGATAGCCAATTACCGAAAGGGAAATGAAGATGAAAGGAACATACACAGAAAGATATAATATCAATACCTGTTGACGTGAATCGTTTGCAGGTAAATAATCGGTTCCTGTCTGGCCACACGGTAAATGTACCGATGGATAGATGAATGCGGAGTTAAACTGGTTAGCGTGAGAGATAATGTCAGTATGCTGAGATGAAATAGGTATCGGTCGTGGAATATGTACAGAAAATGCGCTGGAATGCGTATCCGATGATGGATCAATTGCGACTTTTCTCAATCGTTGTTTAGTAGAGGACAAGAGAATATGATGAGTTGACCGGTCGGTGGATGACGAGGAGAATTAATTAGTGAACGATTTAAAAAAGATTGATATGTATACCACAATCTTTATAAATGTCGTATGTGTACACGTAAATACATTAGCCTTACAAGTAGATAAATTTCAAAGATAATGTGGTAAGAGGATAATGATCAGCTGTTGTAACATTTCTTCCTCCTTCTTCAAATTTCAATTATCCGTATATTCCCATCTTTTTTCTTTTTCCAGGTTTTTTCCTGAAATGATATTTTTTTGTCATTAAAAAAAACAGTTGATTACATTCGAACAGCTTCATTTTTGGGTAATGGTGATGATCGGAAAGTACAAGTTTACAGAAATTGAAAAGTCGAACAATGAAGTTTTCTAGAAAGAAAATGTTTTTCTTCTTTTGTTTGTTTTGTCTTCTTTTCACCTTAATTTTCTATCACTGATTAATATTTTCCATAACACTTTAATTCCTATTGATCAAAATTCTACAATATTTCTAATTCGAGATTTTCGTTTTTTCTCTTACAGAACAAAAATTTTGAGCCTAAATTGTAATTGTTGTGAGGATAAAAATAAAAGAAATAAAATAGAATGGAAATAATATCAACAAATGAATAATATTTTATGAAAGGCTATTATATCGTATAATTTAGTTACTATAAATAACATACTGTTTTTCGTCGTAACAAATAATGATGAATTAATTGGCGAAACATTAAAATGATTGCTTATAATGTGACAGAAAGTGACTATTGTGACTAATGCACTTTCATATATGCCAAAATGATATTGTAAAAAGAACTGTGGATAGAGAGATGAAGGCGATGCGACCGACGGTTACATAACACCATATTGCGCTTATCCCATCATTGTCGACTAGAATTTCTTGAAAAAGTGAAATTTAAATAAACAAAACTTCGAATTAAATGAGACATTGCACAGAAGATGAGACAATTCGACAAATAGCAAAATCAAATTTATTAATCGAAAATTTGGATGCTTTTAAATTCAAAAAAGCAGTACGAAAAGTAATGAAGTAACAGATGAAATGTAGGTACAGATGAGAAGATGCATTCAATATTCTGCATTTATCAAACTAATAACTATTTAAAATTAATGAAATAAATTAAAGTAAAAAATGGAACAAATGCAAAAATACAACTCATAGAAAGTGTTGAGGAAGCACTAACAAGGTGAAAAGGACGAGAGTTCCAGTTATTGATAAATTTTCAAAAATAATTTCAATAGCATAATCCACATGCACTTACTCTTACTTCAAGACTGATCCAAGCAGCTGCAAAATGGAGAGGAACAATCAACGATTTCAAATACTTTTTTTTCCTTCCTAACACTGAGACTGCGGTAATCAATTGCTATCGAAAATCCAAAACAAATGAAACTAAGAGAATATAAATTTCGTCTATGAATTTTGTCCTCAACAATTTGCAGCTACTTCTCAAAATCCGTCCGGTTTGAAACTTGTTAAACGTGACATTCAATAGCTAACAATCTTTCAAAACACAAAAAAATAACCGAACGTCCGTCCTACTTCCAAAACATTTAAAAGAATGAATGATTGGGAAGAAGGGAGGGAGAAGAAGGAAGGAAAGAGGATGAAGCGTTATTTGCTGGAACGAAATTCTCAGGCTTTAAAGGATTCGTCCTTTAGAATGAACTCTTTCATCCAAATATCATGTCCTCTTTTTTCTTCCTTCTCTTTTTCTTTTTGTTTTATTCTTTTTATCTCATAGTAATTTCATTTTTTACTCAGAAAAGTAAGGCGCAATATTTTTCTCTTAGTCGCATAAGGTTGAAAAAAAAAGTTTCTATGATCATATTCTGTTCACATTAATTACAGAGTAGGAAAAAAAGATACATATGATGATTTGATATTTGTTATCAAAATGATCATTCATTTTGTTCAAATACCATTTTTGAGACGAGAAATGAAATGGTAATCAGTGTATGATGTTCCCAAGATGCTACCAGAAGAACAGATGGATATACCTTCCTCCATCTCCTCCGCCTTCTTATCTCAAATAATGGTCATTACGGATTACAGAAGGCCATAAATTCTGCATCTTCTCTCACAGATAATTCTCGAATTTTCGTTGCAAAATTTTGTTAATAAACAAGCAAAAATAAAAATAAAAATAGTTATAATATCAAAGTGCTCAAACCGTACATATTATTGGAATGTACGACAAGAGGGTAGAGCAATGAAGTAATATGATGACGAGGCGGAGGAACTTTGTGGAATCAAGAGGGGTAAGGTGGAACGAAGCAAAACAAGAACGATGAAAGATAAAAACATCGGAAAGAATGGAAACGGAAAGAGGTGATGAAAACGGATGTCAATTTTGTTGAACTGTTTTCCTTTTCTTTCCCTTTTTGTAAATTTCAAATGGATATTTTGATATGCGTGTACATATGTCCCCTGTGTACGTGTCTATATGTATGTCTGTGTGTGTGTATACTTATATGTATATGTCTGTGTATGTGTATGTGTATATATATATGGATGAATATATGCGTGTACACGTACGTATGCATCAAAATAACAATTAGAAGAAGGATAAAAAAACAAAAATAAGAAATGAAGCAAATGATGGAATGCTACTGTGCAAGCAATAACACTTATGCTAGAAAGAGCAACGATCAAAAAAAAGAAATTACTCCATACTAATCATTACTACCATCATCATCAGCACGACCACCCCCATATAACCAATCAAGGATTTCAATTCTCTGGCTCTAACGCTTTCACCCATTTCTACCCCCTCTTCCCCTTCAACCATTCCCATTCCCCCTCCCCTATCTCTTTTAAACAAACAAACTTGCACCTCTATTCTCCCCGTCCCATCTTTCAATAGAGATAATTCGACCGGTTCCGGAATGCAGATCGACTGTTACAAATGATTATTTTCCGGCTTTCATTCGGAGAATCTTATTTTTTTATCAGTCTATCTACCATTTCACTCCACTTTCATCACCCCTGATTTTCCATTTCCCATCCAGCCGATCCGAACCGAGAGAACTTTTACCACGGCACTTCCTTTGCTTCTAATTCGTTCTTACTCCTCTCTCTCTCTCACCCTGTCACCTACCGTTTCCATATTTTTTTTTTCAAATATTGTTTACACACATACACATACACACACACACACACACACACACACACACACACACACACACACACATACACATACAACACACAATACACACAGACAAACCATGCACTTTCGCTACTTTTTATTTTGCGTTTTTTGCTTTCGGTAAACATAATGGTAACAATCGGAAAGATCACTCTTTCACTTCGAGGGAATGAGTAAACTAAGAAAAGGACCTATCGTACTGCAATATAAATTATTGTTGCGAACAGAAACAAATTAGGTACTTCTTGCTTGCATTTCATATTTTATCAATTCATTGATATTGCTGCATTATTTCATCGAAATTTTCGGATGATTCTTTGCGCTCCTTTGGGACATATCTCCCGTCCAAAATGTTTACAAAAGGATCAAACGCGAGATTACTCCGCCTATCTTTAAATCTGGAATTATTATTACTGAAGGAAGGTTGACTGCTACTTTTTATGGACCAACGTTAGGGCTGCACATTTTTTCTTTTTAAACCTAATAGCAAACACTGCAGAATGGCATGGAATAGATGAAAATTTGGAACGGGAATATTTATTTCTGAATTTCATAAAATTTTCAACAGTAAGAGTGCATTCGCTAATAAACAACGTAATATATAAGGAAAACAATTATAAAACGGGTGATATCATAACATGCAGAATATATATCATCAACATCGCATAGAGATATTATACTTTGAAACACCACGTGAACACAGGTACCAGTTCGTTGTTTGTTAAGTAATAAATCTAAAGTCATATCAGGTAGGAAAAATACTTTCCATATAATCAGTCTAGAAAACTAGGAATTTAAAAAGGGAAACGAAGACAAGGAGTGACGGCCAAGCAAGAATAAAATCAATCATTATGCAGCATATATACAGTTATAAGTTGAAAAACAAAAGCCAATAGTTTTCAAAATGAAGAGCTGAGATCAGATGGAGGGATTTAGTTTTTTTTTTAATCATATGAAATTTCTGCAGTTGTTATGATTATGAAATTGTTACGTCATATGAAGTATTTAAGTAGCAATAGGATGAAGAAAGAGATGAACAAGAAAATAAACGAGAGTTCTAAATAAATTGGTCATACAAAACAAAATCTCATCAAATTCTGTAAATTTACATAGGAATGCAAATTAAGAATCACGATCTGTGGAAAGCTAAATAAATGAATAGAAAAACAGTCCAACATTTCAATAACAATTCAACAGTTATATTTAATATGCGTATACGATCAGTGCATACAGCAAAACTAATTGCGAAAAAAGAAATCCTTAAGCTTTTCCTGATGTACTTCGACATTAACTCCTTTCGAGTATTGATACGTAGAGCTGGCGCAATTGTATGACATCCGGATTCCTCGAACCGATCGAAATATGAGAAATACCAGTACCAAAAGGAACAACTAAATTGGATTTGATAATATCAATGTTGTTAAAAATAAAAATTTTGAAAGTTCTGCAATAATCCTATTTAATTTTAATTAATGAAGTGCATAGAACTTAGCATTCAGGTCCAAAATTTTGAAAGAGTTCCATGCAACATTATTCCATTTTTTCTAATTACTGACATTTAAAAATGAAACCAGTATGCCTTACGAACATTTACGGTTAAGGATTACAGAAATTTTTCGACAGTTTAATGAAAACTTCTTACTTCAATGCAAATGAAGACCACAACAATGTAAGCCGCAATCTTAATTTCTTCAAAGATCCAATTAGTATAAACTTCACTGCAACCCTGCAAAAACCGGAAAATATTTATTCTTGTTAATGAATAGAAATTAAAGAACTTTAAGAATTACACAATTCAAGAAAAAAAAATTCAAAAAAAATAATAATATACTAGTTCCTTCTCTATACATAGAAAATTGAAAAACGATACTCTTTGGAACCACAGGTCCCAATTTTCCTTGTCTTTGCCACAGTTTTTCATCGAAGAATTCGGATTTAAATAAATTTTATTGCAACAACTATCAGGAACATAAGAACTGTTTGACCACTTTTGGTTATCAAACCAATCTGCCGGACCATTTACACCACAACAGAGGAACTACAAGATTAAAGAATAATTATGGAACAGAAATGCATGAATTTAAATTTTTTTCTCTTTATCTTAATTAAGGCGTTACGTAAAAGGCAAATCTAACTTACCACTTCCTGTAATTTGTCCCATGTCAACTGACTATTCGTGAATACTTCCCGATGATACTTTAAGCTTTGTTCCATATCACTGCGAACATGTCCATATATATCTGACTGATAATTCAACGCAAGAATACTCACAACGAATTGAACAGCTAACAGAAGAAAGACGAAAAATATATACTGAAAGGTATCATATCAAACAATGTGAGCAAAACCTTCACCATATTATTGTTCATTTTTTTGTAGTTAAGCATCATCAAAAGTAAATAAAGACAGCATCATAATCCTTCAGTTTCGAGTTTTTAAGCGTTAAATTTTAAGCAGTACCAAATAACAAAATGGTCTTTTTGTACACTAAAACTTGCCATTTCAAACAACTTACGGCAAATAAAAGTAAGCGCGACTCAACCCATACTCCCAAACAACCAACAAATGTTATGATTATCACTGTAAGTCCAGCCGCAATACACAAGCCTACCGCAGAAAGAGTACCATAAGATGATGGAATAAGATCGACGTAAGTCTGCTTTGTTACATAAGACCACAAGCCGATCAGTAAGGAACCTAAACCAAGAACCTGAAATATGTTTAAAACATAACTACGATTACTAGGACTCCTTAAACAGTCGGCACAACGCGTCTCTCAAGACAGAGATATAACTAAAGGTCAAAAGCGGCCGTAAAGTATATTTAAAAAAAGAATTGCCATGCTACATACTGTTTTGTTTAATTCAATCGATGATCAGGTTGCAATGATATCACTACATTGATACTAGACAATATCCATCAATGTCAGCTATATAAAGGGAATTCCGAATATTTAGAAAACATGAAATATTACATTCATGATCACACGAAAAACACTTACCCAAAAGATGGTGTTAAGAGCGAAAAATGCCCGTTTTTGGACACCACGACTAAGCAAATAAAATGCCATATACTCGTGCAAAAAGCCTGCAAGAAAAAGCCAAAACGCAACTTATTAATTCGAAATCACGACCTATCATATCAAACACCCAACTTACGAACTTGAACGCATATCATATTGCCTAGAAGATATAATGTGTCACATTAAATGTATGATTTACGTTTTCGAGCACGTAATTTACAACAAATCCGTTATTTGGACTCAGAAATTGGACGATCGCACTGCAAATTCATGATGACAAAATTAAGGGTAAAAGTATCGAGAAAGATAATCCAAACCGACTTCAAAAACGAAACCACAAGTCATCGGAAAAATGATAACACGAACCTAGCAGATTCCACGGGCTCATAGAGTTGCGTGAAATGTTGACTATTCGGATAAAGGATATTAGATGGGCACATATTCGGATATAGAAGAGTAGAGGGATTTATATCGATTTAACTATTTCTCCATTTCGCATTTGTCATAGTTATCATGTCAAAAATACTAGCGCGATTCATTTTGTGTTTCAAGTTATACTTGAAAAGGTTGAGCTTGAGAATAATATTTACTTTCTGATTACAGTAATTTGATCCATTCAGACGATTGCATCTTCAGAAGTGCACGGATTACAGATGAATTTTTGTTGCACCGGACTTTTCACATATCAATTTCTTTTTCGTAAAAACTTCAGATATTAATACGTTAACCTGACATTCAAACAACCTGACCAAAAATGTCCCGTCAATTAGTCCGCAGTTTGGTATAATCTGAACCGTAGACTTACATTCCGACCGCATTAGCGGATTTGTATGAAATTGTTTGAAATGGACTTTCATTCAAAATTTGAATTTCAAGTTCTGAGAATTTTTTGTGATGATGTCATTAATATGAATAAAGAGTAAAGTTTATGAAGGACGCGCTTTAAATTAATTACCCGATATTTATTAAATTTCCATCCATCACCAGTGGTTAGTTGGGAAAGGATGGATGATTGCAATGATGAATTCCTAGGATCCGTGAAAGTTGCATAGGCAGAAAGCGTTGCAGAGTTCGAGTGGACCGTGGAATATTTAATTGGCCCTATGAGAGAGTGCGAGTGGTGTGGCTTTTTTAAAGTTTCTCAAATGGTTTTTGGAAACGATTTCCAGTTTTCCTTGACTGAAATTTCTTTTGAATGGAGTTTTTGAGTGTCAGGATGAGGTTTGGTTTCGTGAATGAATTCCTGCATTTTCAGGATTGGAGTAGTTCAAGTTGTTATTACGGTAACAACTTGAGCTCTCCCAATGTGAAGTCATCCATAACATTTGATTTCTTGTCAACCAAAGTTCACCAGTATTTTTTTGCAGACTTTAGGCCTGTTAATGGCCGCTATCCGTAAAAAATTGGTCATCGTTGGTGATGGCGCCTGTGGTAAGTCACTGTTTTGTAGACCTGGAAAGCTTTGCAATCCAGTTTTATCCAAAATCAAAAAGTTATTTTAAAAGAATTTCAAATCTTATTTCAAGATTTAAATAGATGGAACTTTTAGTTTGATTTTTGGCTTGATGAAGATGCAGTTAGTTGACAAATGATAAATAGAAACTAAGGAATCACGAGTGTCTCTCTATTTTGATAGCTGAAGTTTATAGATCAAAAGGAATTGCAAGGAACGCGGTCAATCGATGAAATAAATCGTTATAATCCTCAATTTCTTCAGAGAGTAGTATTTTTCAGGTAAAACATGCCTTTTAATCGTGTTCAGTAAGGATCAATTCCCGGATGTTTACGTACCAACAGTGTTTGAAAATTATGTTGCAGATATTGAAGTGGACGGAAAGCAGATAAGTTTGCTATTTAACATTTTTAAGTCTTTCGTATTGTGTAACAAATATGCAGTCAGTTTGACATGTTTTAGACTTATGACCAATTAAACTGTGAAGGTTTTCCTAACAGTATTCTGAAGGGAGATTACCATTATCATAAAATATATTTTGTTTCTCTTTGATTTCAGGTGGAACTGGCTTTATGGGACACTGCTGGCCAAGAAGATTATGATCGATTAAGGCCTCTCAGTTATCCAGATACTGACGTAATCCTGATGTGCTTTAGTATTGACTCGCCGGATTCGTTAGAAAACATCCCAGAAAAGTGGACACCTGAGGTATACATCAAGTCATGAAACTTACTAATAAAACAATTAGCTTAATATAACAGATATTCCATGATATAAGACATTTGAATGAGTATAGGGGGATGTTTTACACAAGTAATGTTTTGCTATTATAACTGCACAATTGCAATACTTGTTCTTCGAATCTTAAAGTTTAGTTAGTTTAGAAATTCAAAAGTTTATTCCTAATTTCTGCCATTTATACCATATTCTACGTAAAAACATGAGATATAATTTACATAAGTGGAGGACAGTGAGTTTAAACGGCTTTATTTTGTTGACAGTTGATATATTTTATTTCAGGTACGCCATTTCTGCCCAAATGTTCCAATAATTTTGGTTGGTAATAAGAAAGATCTTCGTAATGACCCACAGATGGTACGTGAATTAGCAAAGATGAAACAGGAACCAGTACGTCCGGAACAGGGCCGTGCTATAGCTGAACAAATCGGTGCTTTCGCATATTTAGAGTGTTCCGCAAAAACAAAGGATGTCAGTTCATCTTTTTCTAATTTAATACTTTCAAATAATTCGACCATTTTGTAATATCACGAAAAGGAAATCCGATTATTGAGTAGCATTGAAGTAGAACTGGTATATTCCGAAAAGTATTAATCAATTTTTACAAAATACTTCATGGGCTTGAGATACTCTACTGATTTGGCTGATTTAAATTAGGCATTTCATTGTTGATCTAAACAACCGGTGGATTAAAGTAGATATTAAAAAGATCGGCATGAACAAATAGTGAAAAAATGCTTCAGGGAATTCGAGAAGTGTTCGAAAAAGCAACGCAGGCTGCGCTGCAGCAAAAGAAAAAGAAAAAGAAGTGTGTCATTCTTTGAACTCACTTCTTTAATCGGTCTTGCTCTCGTATAAGGCATGAAAACTAAATGGATTCGGAAAATGCACATTATTGTTTTAACGGAGAAGGAGAAGAGGTAGGAAGAAGAAATCACAATTATAAGACGAAACACAATTAATCAGATATTGATTAGCAGTCACTATTCCGCGGTTCTACGTTATCAATAATGATTCTCTTACCACTGGTCAATTATTTATTGATGATCGGAATAGCAAACCTCCAAAAAGGAATGAAGTATCATTTGTTCTATATTTTTAATTATTTATTATCATTCTCTAAATTAAAAAAAGAAAAACCATTCCAACGGTGAGCTTCACTTCAACTTAAACATAGCGCGACGTTTTTTTGTCAGTTTTCTTTGATGTTATTACTTAAAATTTTTCACTCTTGTCTGACTTTGATATATTGATGTGTGCTCTGCCTAATTTTACACCATTATTCATTATTATTATCGTTATTTCTGTTGCTGTTTCTTGAAATCCAGAAAACATTCTTCATATTGTTAAGATGAAAATAAAATTATTGTTATTTATAGGAATGTACAATAAATTAGTCGTTTCCAGTTTATGCGTGTGTTTTTTCTTGTAAAGCAGATCTTCAACTAAGCATTAGTTCAAAAATTTTAATAAGTATTTCTTAATTGACACAAGCAAATATAATTCATATTTCATGTAGTATCGGGATCTACCTTATTGATTTTACCTAAAATATATCCATGGACTGGTAATCTATTTCCTGGACAATGAATGTGATCAGATTGTAAATAATGGAGAGAAGGTAGAAGGGGGGAGTGGTTCTATCTTCCACAAATCGCTTTGTAGAATTATATAATGCTAGAAAAATATATGGATCTTAAAGAAAACGTTCAGATGATGGTGATGAGTTATTTACAGCTGATATAAAAGATGAAAAACGATGATATTTCCGGGAAAGTGGTGGAGCAGCTGTGAAAATTTTTCAAAGTCCTTCAACAAATGCTTTGTGGAACGGCTCTTGTATTGGTCATTTCTTTTACCTCAGTACTGATTCCTTTCTTTTGTTGTTGAGCATAAAGGCTAAATTTTGTCTTTAATAATTTAAATTGAACCACGCAATCATTACTTAACCAAACAACTCTATTTATAAAACCTAGTTGATAACTTATTTTGCCATTGGAATAGAAAGAAACGGTTAAATATACGGTAGATTACAACTCTCATATGTTTATATTGTCATATAACCGAATCTTACTGAAAGCAAAACTGGCAGTTTTGCAGTCGCTATTGCTTTTCAATAGTTTGTGTTGACAATATAGCGAGATGCGTCACATCGATTCATTTGAACAGTTCTCGTGATTCTGAAGTGTTGCAGAAATATTTGTAGCTCTTAAATAGCGTATATAAAATGCAACCATTCGTTTATTTATTACGTATAATACGCTTTTCAATTATATATCGCTAATTGTTCCATTGAGAATAAGAATTTGTTTTTTTTTTTTTGTTTGGAAGCGTAGATTTTGTGCACTAAGATTTTACGCGGTATTCAGAATTTAGATAATGATAGTGACACATGTTAAAAAACTCTGAATGCTTATAGATATAATTCCATTTATCGAAATCTTGAAACCGAAATCTTAACATGAAATTATGGCGAAATAAATTATCACGAGATTCAGAAGCATCAATAACATGAGAATCAGTAATCAGCAGTAACTTCAATGACCAAAATTTTATTATTCTAATGGGCTAAAATTTTCGATATGTTTATAAAATTCTGGATAAATGGATAAGCCTCATGCAACATAAAAAATCATAGTAACCACAGATATTATGGCATTTGCAGTGAAGTCGCAAAGATCACAAACAATAAATTTTTTAATCAACATAGATTAATAATTTTGACATCAATAAGGCAGATCGAGCAATGCAAACCAAGTGGAAGATCTTTGTTAACAGCAATAAACCACAAGGATGAATCATTCAGAAAACTTGAGCGGTATTTATTCACCGAAATAATATCTGTCATTATAGTAATGCATTAAATGCTCCAAAACTTGATTGTTATAAAAATCAAAAAGAAAAAAAAGAGAGGAAAATATCAGAGTAAAGCATTGAAGAATGTGATCGGCAATTTATTCTGAGGGATTGACGAATTTTTCCATCTTTTTATTTCCATCAATGGGATTTTTTCATATTTTTAGTGTTACTGATATTGTTGCGAATGCTATTATTGTTGTCGCAGTAATTTTATGCTTTGTTGACAAGCGATTTATGATGTAAGCTCAAAATATAAATTAGAAAGGATAATATTTGTATGTCGACTGGAAAAGAAGTAAACGAGGTTAGGAAAGACTGAAGGATAGAATGGTAGGGAATTTCTAATATTCCTCAAGAAATCCTATTAGAAGATATCCCTCAATTTGCAATTCTCTCGTTTGTAATTACGAAATATCTTTTTTTTCTTTGTTATTCAATCATTTTTTTTATTTTGTTTTATTTAACAGACATTTCTTTTCCAAAATTATTACACAGAAACAGAAATGGTTGGTGGCTAGTTTTTGATCTTGCCCATATATGCTTTCATCTTTTTTCGCCTGTTTTTAAATCACAACTATGCAGTAAAATTTCTTACGCTTCTAATGAAATTTGAGAAAATTCCCATCTAAACAACTTACACTCTCCTCCCTTATTAATGCTTCCCCTTTCGTCACTCAATTTCATTTCATTTCAGTTTATTTTATTTCATCTTTTCTTCATTACTGATTTCCTACTGAAAAATCAAAATCAAAAACAACCACGAAATTGACGTCCCATTCTCTATGCCTGTTATTTTAATCTTTCCTTTCGTGTAAACAGTGAACGATTATTGATGTATCGAACATAACGATCAAAAGATTGATTATCGCTATCCTAGTCTTTTTTGTTTTTTAATTCCTTGAGATATAATTAAAAAAAAATATTGCAGGATATTAAGACAGGAGAAGACGATAATTAAAAATCTTATAACAAATTTTCTTTTTCTGATTGACCGCAACAGTGTTTACAATTTCCATTCATTGCATATGAAAACTGAAAATTTTCTTTCATACTATCTGTAAAAAAAAATGTCTTGACCTAGCAAGCATAGTAAATAAAAGACGTTTACATGAGGTCATTTGGCAAATCTTCGTCATGCTAGAAGTGTGATCAATATTTCTGATATGTAATCATGTCCAATTACTGATACGATCTTCTTTAAAACTAAACTAAACCATTTAAAACAATTTTTGAAATAAGTTTCTATTCCTTCTCGTATCCTCTTTTCCATTCTTATCTAATAAAACATTCTTCTAAATGCTATTTTTTCCATCAAGACGTATCATTAATTTTCTTTCCAATGTTCTCGGGCAGCTATTTTTTCCTTAGTTTTCACAGCAATCTTCGAAGTTTGATCGATTTAAAATTTTCTTCTTTTTGTTTTATATCCGTAACTTTACAGCCATGGAAACATTACATTAAACGACCTCATCTAAAATTTTATTATTTCTTTCAATATTACTATGAGGCATCATACATCTACAATTACTATCTCTTTTCATTTCAAAGAAATCATCCAACAAATTATGGCATTATATTAAAAAAATTCTTTTTTCATTATCGCTGAACTTTTTAACTATTGATTTAATCTTCTTGATTTGGAGCATACTAATATATGCTATCTTAGCTAATTTTGCTTAATTGCAATTTCATGATATTTAATTCGAGAGGAAATGGAGCAAAATTTAATACTGTTATTTGAAAGCTCATTATCATTTATGGCTAGTTGGTAAAGAAAAGAAAGAAAATTAAAAATTAGATGGAAGAAGAAGAAGAAGAGAAATGGAAAAGAAGAAGGTAATAAAGAATTCAACAGGAAATACAATTGTTTATGTATTAATACGACTCTAATCTGAAACTAATCTTCCCATTTTGCTATCTAACGAATTCCATAATTTAAATTCTAGCAATTTTACAAATTTTCCATTTTTCACGCCTTCATCTAGAATTCATTGTTTTTACTGCTTTCCAAGCTCTTACACTCATCCATTTTATTTCATCACCACTCATCTATTCCTTAACTTTCCTTAAAATATTATGAACTAATTAATGAAGAAGTAAATTCAATATTGACATTTCAAATAAGGATTACCGATAAATCAGTAATAACTCACTAAAATTTTACAAATGAGTCATTAATTTTTTTTCCCTAATTTTTATTTAAATAACCTTAAACAATCGTATTTTATACTATGTAAATGTACGCATTAAAATTTCAATCGTGGATTATGGGATTTTTAATTGTTCAGATTTACAGTCAATACTTGATTTATAACTTTTTACATTTATTATTTTTTTTTGCGGATTCCACAAATATTGATTGCTTGAAATAATTCTCACCTTTATAAAGTTCGGAATTCTCAAGGCTATGTTATAGAAAAATTCAAGGCATCTTTCTAATACGCATATAGACGACTATGATAGGACTTCTACTTTACAGGAACATCGAACTCCAACAATTTTGTAGAGGGAAAATCATCGACACTCAGAATCGGTATGGCAGCGATTCGAAAGAAATTAGTTATTGTCGGCGATGGAGCATGTGGTACTGCTCACTGTTATTTATTTTTTAAAAATTTAAAAATTAAAGAAGATAGAACTTTTACATGAAAGCAAAATAATACCATTGCATATCAAAGAAATTTCGTTCAATTAAATTAGCATAAATCTGAAGGAAAGAAGCTGCAGAATTTTCTTATTACATTCGTACCACTGCCAGACTTTTGCTTGGCATTTTTCTGGATTACAAGCTCCTACATTTATTGACATCAACAATTCTAATTCTTTATCAAGTAAAAAAAAAGGTAAGAGTGTTAAGCTGAAATTTCCGGAATTATATGAGATCATAGTTTAGACGAAAGCGAAGAGATTAACGATGGTATGGAAATTGCAGAAAGACAGTCTGAGACATCATTTTTGTCCCTTTTCATAACTTTATCAATGGATTCTAAATTCTACCATTTAAAAAAGATTCCTTTACAATCCTCTCCACTTTCTCTCATTCTTTTAATTTCTGGCAATATTTAAGTATTTTTGTTTAGTTATAATTTCAATAGTCGAGTCAAACCAATTTTTCAAATATTGCATTGCTTTTTTTAACCATATGTTAAGCTGAACCAAAAAAGTTGATTTATATCTTTGTAATTGTTTGATTTCATACTCATAATTCTGAGCTGGATATTCCATAACTGAAATTTATTCTTTAACTGTTATTCATGCGAACATTGTAAATTCATTAGTAGAAGTTTTTCAATAAATTTCAGTTGTTTAGGTGCAATGATCATCATTTGCAGTCATTAATAAGTTGATGACTATAAATAAATAAGAAATTTAATTATAAGCAAAAATCTTTGACGTCACTTTGTTAAAAATCTCAACGCTTTAATTTATTACAAATTATTCAAAAACTGAATTATCAAAGAATTAGATTTAATTATTTAAGCAAACGATTGAAGTTGTTATTGCAGCAAAAAGAATTTTATCCATTGCAACCACCCTATCAATTTCTCTAAACTTTTCTTAAACCAAAATAATTCGAAATCAGAAAAAATGATTCAACTATTGATATTTAAAAAAAGAGAAGAAAGAAATTACGTTTTTTATATGTTTTTTTTTTCGAATTTTCAAAAATTTAATTGAAATTTTTTCCTTTTAGAATGAAAAGAAAAACGCCAAAAAGTTAGGACAAATTTGCTTTTTGTGCAATTTATTCCATTTAGTTTATGGTTATTTTGTCGAAAACAAAAATATATTCCATGTACAACGTAAAGGGTACGTGGATGATGTGATATGTCAAAGCATAACTGGTGTAAAATATCTAAAGGATTAAAATTTTAGAAAAAAGAAATATGAATGAGTACATTGCTGTTCATTTACTATTTTAGCGTTATCATGGAATTTTTGTAATTATTTTTCATTTTATCAAAATTTAGAACATTGAAAAATTATATTTGTTTGAAAATAATAAAAACTGGGTAATTTTTAGGAAAAACTTGCTTATTGATTGTATTCAGTAAAGATCAATTTCCGGATGTTTATGTACCAACAGTATTTGAAAACTATGTTGCTGATATTGAAGTTGATGGCAAACAGGTAAGTTTTATATTAAAAATTATAAATGATAGCCTTTTGTTCACATTTGTTTTGCTTTTCTAATTTTGAAATATGCTCATGATGTTAACTAATTTTGAAATTATGAAATGACAAGTCAGTACTGAAATCTTATGTAAGTCAAGGTAGAATTGGCTCTATGGGATACAGCGGGTCAAGAAGATTACGATCGATTGAGACCATTAAGTTATCCAGATACTGATGTGATATTAATGTGCTTTAGTATTGATTCACCGGATTCATTGGAAAATATTCCGGAAAAATGGACTCCTGAGGTTACATTTTATCAATCAATTCGTACTGTATCAATTCAAAAATTTATTCCGGAAGCAGCATAGGTTTGGATAACACGTAAATTTGAAATATTTAAAAAGATTTATCTTTTAAAAAGATAGATAAATTTCCGATGCTAATATAACCCAATTGTTCATTAATCTTTTATTTCTCTAGTCTTTTAATTGCTCAAATTTCGAGTGCAAATACTCATTAATTTTCCCGATTATTCACTCAGTTAATTGCCTCCTCAGTTAATTATTTATCCACTTAATTGCATTTTTATATGTTGTTGATTGTCATTCTTCTACGAGCTTTACATCGGCAAGTAGTAATCACTTCAAAATTCGGGATCAAATGTTGTTATTAAAGAATCTGGAAAGGAATTATAGGTTCGACACTTTTGTCCCAATGTTCCGATAATACTAGTAGGTAACAAAAAGGATTTACGGAGTGATGTACAAACTGTTCGTGAATTACAAAAAATGAAACAGGAACCGGTGAAATATGAACAAGGAAAAGCAATGGCTGATCAGATCGGTGCTGCGTCTTATATCGAATGCTCTGCCAAAACTAAAGATGTTTCGCTTTCTTTTTTTTTTCTTCATTTCTTTTTTATTGATTAAAAATTTAAAAAAAAAATTACAATAATTATAGTTAAAAATTAATCATTATGGTTATTAGTAGTTAAGGTTTATTGTTAATGTGCTTTTATCATAAAGGCATATTAATGCACTGATAAGAGAATCAATATACCATTATCGCCACTGTCAGTTACATGCTTCAAAATATATACTATGTTCTATACTAAACTGAATTTGAAATTGCATTTAACGTTAAAAATATGTCGTTTTAATTTATGAAAATTTCAATTAAACATGTTTAAGGGTGTACGCGAAGTATTCGAAATAGCTACTCGTGCTGCCTTAGCAGCAAAAAGGAAGAAAAAACACAAATGTGTTATGCTTTAAAATTATTTCCATATATTCGTTTGATGCATATTTATCATGTACTCACATTTTTATGATAATTTTACTTGAAATTTAATTAATAGACTTCATCTGAGCTTGGAATAATGGTCTCTTTTCTTTTTCTTCTCTATTTCAAAGCAAAAAATGATGCAATTAAAGGTTCAGAAATTAAAGAATAAAAATAGCATAAGCGGAAAAAATAAGAGTCTAAAACGATATTCGATATTCATGTAAGACATTATTGGATTCCAATGGCTGACTCTCCAAGCATTCAGGATAATGAGCAAAATACTAAATTAGAATCTAATCAACTAATTTAATCCATTACTTAATTAAGTGGTTTAACTATAAGTTGCTCTATCTATAATGAATATTGGCAATATTTAAATATGCTTGTGTTGCATTTTTGATGCAACTTTAACTATACGATATTAAATTTAATTGTATTCTGGAATATAACTTTTATAAAATTTCGAAATATCTTGCTCATTATGTGATATATTTATAAATTTCCAAATGAATAAAGCTCATTTATTTCACTGATTTTCGTATGTTTATTTCCTAAGGCTGCTCGGTGAATCGTAAATTACTTGAAGAGCTCTTCTTACCTCATCATTAATAGCTCGTAAATGCTTAATAAAATTCTCCGAAAAGATTTGCAGTTAGCATAAATCTTCGAATCGCAAATTAGGGAGAAGGCTAAATAACTACTGCGTTTACGTAAGAAATGTCATGTGCTCAGTAGTGTTACCGCACTTCAGTAATTAAAACTTCGTGATTATAATTATTAATTACTGCATTGATTTATCCTAAGTTAAAGCATCAAAACAAACTGTTTTCACATTCGATAAACACAAAATAACAAAAACACATGTTATAAATTTACTCCATTATAATGTTAGACAACAAAAAATATTTACTAAATATAGATTTTAGTCATAAACAGATTAATAATGAGATGAAGCCTCGAGAATTCGGAAGATGTGTAATATAGAAAGATTAATTTATCTGAGCAATATAAATTTTTCATTAACCTTTTTTCCTTGTGTTTGCAAAAATTTCCATTTATTTTTTCTTTCTTATTGACAGATTCATGTCAAGATTTAAAATAAAGAGTTTTTTTTTTTAAATAAAAAATTGAAATGCTGAAAAGAAAAAAAAAACCAACAATGGCATATCGATGATATATTCTTAAGGATGGCTTATTGAAATATTTGGTGAAATTTCGAACAATATGCGCAACTATGATTAAATAGCTTTTAGGAGAACTGGGAAATGCTCCATTCACAACTTGTTCTGAGATGTACAAATGGAAATGTTTTCCGTTTTTCGTTCTTTTTTTCCATTTACAATTCATTTAGTTTACAAAATTATGTTCAGAGGGAAAGATGGGGGTAAAACTGATTGAGTTGGGAGATTTCAAGAATTTCAAGATGGGCAAATTAATCGTAAAACAATAAGAATTTCGAAATCATAGTTATTCTGTTGTTTGCATTAGCATAAGCTAGTAATTAAAAGTAAAATGTATATTATTGTTTAGTGCTTTTGAAATGCATTATACTTAATAAAATTTGATCATGTTTTAGATTTTGTGACAGATATTATCTACGATATATCAGTTCGTCATTGTCTCTTTCAACTTTTGATGGTGACGTATTTCAGACTTATTTTGTATGAAGTGGTTGCTAGAAAAATTACTCGAGAATA